>NLAM01001047.1:187959-426304 GCA_002370325.1 Metschnikowia hawaiiensis
AAAAAAAAAAAAAAAAAAAAAAAAGAAAAATTCCCTAAATCCGAAAGTCACTTCAATTGTTAACTGAAATTGACTCGTTTGGCCGGGCCATAAGTTGCCCCTAAAGGCCACGTCACCTTGTAGACTCTGTATTTCCTGCATATAAAAAAACGCGGGTGCTGTTGCGCTTTAACCCTTGGTTAGTTCATAAGCTGGAAGTATTACGACACTCTAGTTATCTTATTCTGGTCTGTCTGTAAACTAACACTAGGAAACCACTATTTCCTCTCCTTAACTGAGCTGTTTTGATGTCCCTTTTAACAAAAGAGGCGACGAATCTTTTATATTCCTCGGGCAGGGAATACTTAGGCACAACTCGCCACGACGACACACTTGTTCTGTTGTCTCCCGTAGATGTCAAAGTTCTCATCTGGACAGACGCGCTCACGTTTAACAGGTGCTTCATATCCTGCGCCGATGTGCAGGTGCGCGGCGATACTTAACTTCCCCAGTTATACTGATGCCTCACCATCAACACATATAAAGGCCTAAAGGGTGCTCCCCCAAAACCCCCATTTTTTATCGAAAACACATGGAATTTGAAAGGCTCGTTATTTACAGTTCTCGTGACCCATTCTCCCAAACTTCACCGAATTCCACCATTTTCCCCCGCTTTTTGGCCTGTGCCCGACCATGAAAGTCATCGCACCGCAGCCACGCATCCTATCGCCAACCTTGCCTAGTGTACGCTCAATGGAAGGTCAATGGCTGCAACACAGTATCTTGGAGGGGCTTAACGCCAAGCAAAAGCAAGCGGTCACGGCGCCGTGTGCAGGCATCCTCCGGATCATTGCTGGGCCTGGAACAGGGAAAACAAAGGTCATTGTGTCTCGTGTGGCGTACCTTCTTCTCCATGAGAAGGTCCCGCCCGAAACCATCATCGTCACCACCTTCACCAAAAAGGCTGCCAACGAAATGGTCGCCCGCTTGCGTGAGCTCCTTGTGGGTACTGACATCAACGTGTCCAAGCTTCTTGTGGGCACGTTCCATAGTATCTGCTACAAGATCATCCAGAAGTGTGGAGGATGGTTGGGGCTCGGGGGGTTTATTATAGCGGATGAAAAGGACTCCAATAAGATTCTTTCCGATGTTCTAGCCAAGAAAATCTCGGCCCAGGAGTGGTCGTTGTTGGACAAGCTCAAGGAGAAGGAAAAGGCTCCGCTCAAAGGGAATTCGGCGGGGGCGGAGAAAAACAATGGCTACGATACTAAGAAGCTTAAACGGCACATTTCGTCGGCCAAGGCCGCCGGCTTGAGTCCGGAAGACTACGCCAAGAGTGCCAATGCCAACAAAGTCGTGGAGTTGGTCTACACACACTACCAGGCCCAACTCCGCCAGTACAAGCTCATGGATTTCGACGACTGCCTTCTCTACTGCCACAAGATCGTCACCGAGTACCCTGCTCTCAAGCATATCCGGCACACGCTAGTGGACGAGTTCCAGGATACTAACGAAATCCAGCTAAGGCTTATGTATGCCTTTGCAAGTGGTTCCTCCGACAATCCCCAATTCCAGCATAACGTCACCATTGTGGGTGACCCTGACCAGAGCATCTATGCTTTTAGAGATGCCCAGCTGGTCAATTTCGACAAGATGCGCCAGCATTACTCGGCCATGTCGTTGCCCTGCCAATCCATTGTTTTGGAGGACAACTACCGCTCTACCTCCGGAATCTTACAACTCTCCGAGTCGGTGATGCGCCAGCAAAAGGGCAGAGAAGAACGCCTGCTTCGGTCCAACGTTTCCGAAACCTTTAAGCCTGTCCGTGCTGTTCTCTCGTCGCCTGATGAGGAGGCACGGTGGATCGCGCACCATATCGAGTGCTTGACCCAGCTCCCCGGAAACGTTGTTGCATATTCGGATATCGCCGTCTTGGTCCGGACGGCGTTCCAAACCCGAGCCATTGAAAACGAGTTTGTCCGGAGGAAAATCCCGTATTTGATGGTCCGCGGAAGAGCGTTCTGGGACCGCAAAGAGGTGGCCATCATGATGGACTACCTCCGGTGCATGGTCAACGATAACGATCGTCTAGCGTTCATGAGGACACTCAATTTCCCCAAAAGAGGCTTTGGCACCAAAGCAATTGCTGATATCGAGGATATGATAGACAAATCCCAGCAAAAGTCTCCGGAAACCCTGGTGTTTGAGATCCTACAAAACGGCTGCGAAAAGCTGAAGTCCTTATCGCCTGCGTTGAAGAAGAAGCTCAAGAGTTACATGAGTTTCATATCAAGTGCCAGGGAGATGTTGGATCTGGAGTTTACGTTTGGAGGAAGAAATACCATGGAGAACATGAGTGAGCCATTTTTCCCCACAGAGGAAGAGAAAGCCATGGCCATGGAGAAGGTGTTTTCCCACATTTACCAGCATTCCGGGCTCCAGAAAGAGTTTGAGGCCGAGCCAGAGATGGAGCTCAACATCACCGAGGTGAAAACGCAATTGATGTCGTTTGAATACCGAGAAGAAGAAGACGACGATTCCCTTGGCCAAGGTCTTGACACCCCCACCTCTCAAGAAGGCCCTCAAGAAGGGCCCAAAATGACCGGATTCTCGTTCCTCAAACAATTTCTCGAGCTGGTGTCTCTCTACGATGTCGACCCCGCCAAAGTGGACGGTGTACGGGCGTCGCTGAAGGTATCCATCTCAACCATCCATGGAGCCAAGGGGCTCGAGTGGCCCATAGTGTTTGTTCCCGGGGTCAGCGAGAACTTGCTTCCGGCCCTGTTTGCCATGGGCGATGGAGACCCGGAGTGCATCAACGAAGAACGCAGATGCTTTTTCGTGGCCTTGACTCGGGCAAAGCACATGTTGTTTGTTTCCGCATATACAGAACCGGACAAGGAAGGAAAATGGGGGAGGAAACCCATCAAAAACGTGTCGAGGTTCATTGTTGATATGAAGGACATGTGCAGCAAGAAAATGGAGCTCAACCTGGCCCTGAACTTGGCCATGTTCTATGCCTTATCCAACCTCTCCTTTGCCCCGGAACTGCTTGATATACACGCCTACCACGACAATTACCTCAAGCAAATGAAGGTGTATGTCAAGAGGGAAGAGGAGGAGGAGCTTTATTCCACCTTCACTGCTGCAGGAGACGTGAAACGGGCCAAGATGGATTCTGGAAAAGGCTACGGGTTTAAGAAGTCTGGAAAGGCCAGGCCAAGTGGATTAACCCTGGCAGCACTGACAACACTGGCACTGACGTCACTGGCGACACTGGCACTGACAACGCTGGCAATACTGGCACTGACGAATAAGGCTCCAGTCTATGTTCCCAACAGATCCGGGCGCAAGAAGAGACTCGGCACACGGTAGGTGTGGCCCGGAATCAAACTACACTAGCAAGGTAAATACTTCTTCAATTCTACTAAAGATACACACGGCCGCGAGGCTACTTTGTGATTTGAAACGACCAGGGGAACTCCAAGTGCACGGTTTTATCGTCGTCAATGAACTTGGTGATGGCGGAGTAGGAGCCGCGGGCAAACATTCCAGACGGAGCCTCCACGGCGCCAAAGGACTTCTCGTAGAAAGGCTTATCGGTGGTGCTAGGAGCATAGGAACCAAGCGGCTCCTCAAGCTTATCCACGCGAATACCGGCCTTCTTGACCGAGTGCAAGTACTTCAAGCCCGTTATGATCTCGTGCTGCACGCGGAACTTGATTTGCAACTCGTACACGGACTTCTCCTTGATGTTGAACTTGATCTCGGTCTTCAAGGTGGCGCCGTCCTTATCCTCCAAGGGCAAAATCACCGAGGGCAACTCCGGGTTCTCGGGAAACACCAAGGCCATCTCCACAATGACCACGGTGCGCTTGTCGCCAGCGGCAACAGCATAAGGCGCCGAGTCCGCCGACAAGCCAAGCGAGGCCTTCCACTTGGCAAGACTCTCGTCCTCGGCATCGAGCTTGGTGTACTCCTCAATGGTCTTTTTCTCTCCAACGGTATACCCTTCAACAGGTTCTGGGGTCAAATCCTCCTGAGACATTTTTGTGGCGTGGAATGAATGGTGAGCGTCAAGTGTGTTATTACGTGGAGTAGGGCGGCAGATTGCGGCAGTGCAGGATTCTTCTCATGCCTTTTGGACAGAAGCGCACTCAGCCGTTGCTGGCTCGGCTAACTTGCCGCACCATTCCTTTTCCATACAATCGAAAAGCCCTTGCAAGAATTTCCCCAGTCCCAGAATTACCAAGCACGTGAAGTTCCTTTTCAGACATACTTACTTGGAATCCTGCACAGACTATTGAAACTTATAACTATTTATATATTTGATAAGTGGAAAAAGATCTTTTTGATTGGTGGATTAAGATATACCTGATTGAATATGTTACTTGAGAAGTTATAGGTATAGAGGTGGTGGACAGATACGAATAAATACGTGTAGTGGAGAATATTAATAAATGAAATAGAAGTCACGTGAAAAGATAAGAGAAGGTGGAGAGCATTGATTGGGTAAGTTGGTATGGCTTGAGAATCTGTCTTTGGCATAATGGGAGAGTTGCCAAAACTGTTGGGTGACTGTTTTGGACCATTCCGAATGATGGTCGGGTGGATGTTTAGTGTACTGTTATTGGCGCACTGCTGAGAATGTAGAGGCATAGCCGTGCTTGGGGAGTTCCGCGGCCGATTCCCAGTTCCGGGACTTATATGCAGTTCCGACCTATTGACTTAGGTCATTCTATCCTCTCCAAAAAAAAACATTTTTGATGAATTACGCGTTTTTGAACTCTTCTTACTGGCAAAGCAACCATATCCTTTCGGGAACGTTTGATTAGGTGTGTGTAGATGGTTAGTGTAAGATGGGGTGGTGCACGTGACACGCACGTGGCTCATGCAGATACAAGTGGCCGAAATAGGCACTTCCGGGGCTTATATCCAGTTCCGACCTCTTGACCCAGGCCATTTGTTCCATCCCGCCAAACTTTTTTTTACAGTGATTTATATATTTCCACAGTCAGATTGACCCCCAGATGATTTTGTGTAGCTGCCAACGTTGTATCTGGTGTGTGTGGATAGTAAGGCGAGGTGAAGTGCAGTCACGTGACCATTCCGAGGTACCACCAAACCCTCTTTCCATAGAAACATGAAGCTACAGAGAGAAAAAGCTACAGAGAGGAATTTAAGCAAGTCTCAGAAGCAATTCAAGGAATTGTCCATAATTAGAGAGTGAGGTTTGTGTATCCGTTTTAGGTTAATTGGGGAGCACAAGTGGAATGAGGATAAGAATGGAGAGGCAATGGAACCCAGGCTATTCCATCTCGAATTTAATTCTAGGATCCTTCACTATGATTTCTTCTGAAGTACCCCATTCTTTAATTCTCTAAACTTTGACAAGTCAATGTGTCAAGAGTCCCCGTGGAGAATAGGTAAATAGATATAGATCACATTCATAAGGTTGATAAAACCAGAAACACCAGAAACACCAGAAATGCCAGAAATGCCAGGAAAACCTGAAAACCCTGAAAAGCCAGAAAAGGTCAGAAAAAGCCAGAAAACCCAGAAAGGACAGTCAGAAAGACTGGGTCTACCCCTAAAAGGAAGGAATAGGAAAAATTTTGGGATCTGCTTATCGGTCGTTTCAGCTAAGGATGAATGAGTAAAGTTATGAGATACAGTCATACACGGAGGAATAGGTAGAGGCAACGAATGATATTCGAAGAAGCAAATAAATCTGCACTGTATTTAGTGTATCAATTGATTTATAAACTAGTGTATTAGTTGGTATGGTAGGTGTATTATTGGTATTATTGGTATGGTAAGGTGTGGTGGGTAGGTGTGGTGGGTAGGTGTGGTTGGTAGGTGTGGTGGGTAGGTGCATCTTAAATGTGTGGCTTGGTGTACTGATGGGGACTACATATAAACACTTCCTAAATAGTCTAAATCGTCCTAAACTGCACAATCGGTTTCGTAAGTAAAAGTTGTGAAGAACGGGTTGTGAAGAACGGGTGGAGAGAGTGGGTGCGAAACCAAAATCAAGGTAAGCGTAAGTGTCATGGGAAGGTGCGATCGCCGTAATGTGCACGCATCTGGAGCGAGCAGTGAGGCCCACAAATTACGCACCGCACCGTACGCCAACCTCCATTGCCTCTCACTACCATCCACACATGAGTAGCCAGGAAGACGTAAGTGACATTTTTTGAAGTGGGAAGATGAGGAGGGACGATTTGGTTTTATGATTTTTTTTTTGAATTGACACTAACTTTTAGATTCGGCTCAAACGCTTGGCCCGCTTGGCCCAGGCCTCGCCTTCTCCCCAGACATCCAAGCCCCAGGAAAAGCTGCTGCAGAAGGAGACGAAGGAGAAGGTGGCAAAACCGGACAAGGTGGGAGATCTGGATGCAAAACAAAAGACAGACCCTGTGGAACCGAAAAAACTCAAGACCGTGGATCGGGACCCGGTGGATCGGAAACCCCAGTCCACGCCAAGTCCTCTGGTCTCCAGCGTGTCCAAACAAACCCCTAGTCCTGCTCCTGCTCCCGTTTCGCCGCCTACCGCCCAGGAAATCGATGCCTGCATCAGAGAAGATATTCTAGACTTGTTCGACTTTGGCTTTGGTGATAAACCCCATAACTTCATGTCGTTGGGGTCCGAAGGCTTGTTGCATCCCGACTGCGTGGATGAGATCTTCGTGGAGATCTTGACGGAATTAGGGGTTCCAAACGGCCAGTTGCCCATCTTGTATCTTTATGCAGTCTACACCAAGGCATTGACCTTGAAGAGAACCCACTATAAGAAGTCCCTGTTGTTTGAAGTGAGAAAGGCCTTCTTGACCTCCATCATCCTGTCCTGTGCTTCCTACGGTCTTATCTGCTTCCAGATCCCCGATATGATTCTTGGGAACGACTTGCCAGCAACGGTTCAAAACTTGGTGCGGAAGCAGGATCTTCACGCCTTCTTGGTGGATGTCTTGGCCAAGGCCGTGGAGCTGGATGCGGTTTTGGACGTTTGCAACAATATCTTCCCGCAATTGAAGCTGTTTTTGGATACCCTTAGCATTGCCTCGCCGGAGTTGCCCGCACATCTTCTGCTCTGGGAGACCTTGGTGTCGTTGAAGCCCGTGAGCTCTATCTTCTCTCAGCTTGATCTTTTTGCGCCGGAAAACCGTGAAGATGGTTTGGACTTTGAGAACAACACGCTCTTGGGGTCGTTATTGAAGTTATCTCCATTAAGTGCTCAAGCTTCGTCTTCTTACTTCTTGAACGGAGATACCCAAGCCTCGGAATTGACCCTCACCAACTCCGAGTTGGCCTCCAGGTTCTCATCCATCCATAGTGAGTTTAAAGCTGTCTTCAGCCGCTTATACTTTATATCGGAGAAGTTGGTGCGAGGCTCTGCTCAAACAAGACAAGACTTGATGAAATGGTTTGCTGACTTGGCCAACGCTTCTCATTTGAGAACCGGGTCTTACTCCAACCCGGCCAAGTTGGCTTCTGATGCTTTGATGTTCAACATCTCTGTTATTCTCATCCGGTTGAGTTTGCCCTTTTTGGATTACCCTCTATACTCGAAACTTGACAAGATCGAGCACAATTATTTCGGGCCCAAGAACAAGTTGTTGGCGGTATCGGAGGAATCTAGAGTATACTCGTCAGCAAAAGAGGCCGACGAGTTTTACGCTGATTCCATCGATGAGGAAACCAACTTCATCTCCGATTGCTTTTACTTGACCTTGACTTACCTCCAATACGGTATAGGAGGTATGATTGGCAACTACCATAAACTCAAGAAACACCAGCGTTCAAGCAGACAGCAATACGAGTCTCAAATCAGAAGATTGGGGCCCAACAATCGGTTGCTATCAGTGTTCCATACCTTCATCAACAAAAACAAGTGCTCGATGTGGGCCATTGAGGCGATCTTTTTCGACCAACCTCTCAACATGGAGATCTTTGACTTTATCGTGGGATCGGCCCAATTCTTTACCAGATTGATCGACCCTAGTCATAAGCACCCTTCGCCAAAACTTTCGATTCCCATCTTCAACATCGAAAAGACCAGCCAGCTAGATGACCAGGACTTTCTCAAAACAAAGACCCCAATTCCTTGGAAGTTTGTGCCGGAATACTGTTTGGAAGGAATCATCAGCTACTGCAAGTTTGTGTCTAATTTCTTCCGCAATCCGTTGTCTAACAATGATGACCGGGTCTCGGTGGTGGTGGAGTTTCTTGTGATTTTGTTGAGATGTCCAGAACTCATAGGAAATCCTCACTTGAAAGGGTCGATTGTGGAGATTATTTTTGTGGGAATCTCTGGGCATCAAGGTGAAAAGGGTATCTTCAAAGACTTATTCAATGGGAATAAGCTAGTGCAAGATAATGTGTTGCACTCGTTGTTGGACGTCTATGTGACGATCGAAAAGACCGGAGCATCGTCGCAGTTCTACGATAAGTTCAATAGCAGATTCTACATCTCCAGCATCATCGAGAAGTTGTGGGAAAACCGCTTTTACAAGGACCAATTGAGCGAGTTATGCAACAAAAAAGTGGACTTCTTCATCCGGTTTATTGCCCGGATGTTGAATGATACCACGTTTTTATTCGACGAGTCGTTCAATGAGTTGAATGCTATCCACAACATGCAAGAGGAGACGCAAAAAAGAGAGAATGGCGGTGAAGCCAATGAGGAGGAGTTTGGCACATCCGAGGAGCTCCAGGAGAGATTGCTGCTGGCCGAAAAGAAAGCTCGATCCTACATGGGCTTGGCCAACCAGACAATGATTCTCTTCAAGTTGTTCACGGAGCAAGTGCCCGAAGGGTTTACGATTCCAGAGCTTGTGGACCGGTTGGCCGGGATGTTGGACCATAACTTGAGCCTAATGGTGGGCCCCAAGTGCTCCAGCTTGAAGGTCAAGGAGCCGGAGAAGTACGAGTTCAACCCCAAGGCCACGCTTGGTGACCTTTGCATAATATACCACAACCTCGGGAAGCAACAAAAGTTCATTGAGGCCGTGGCTTCGGATGGCCGGTCGTTCCGGCTCGAGCACTTTGAAAGAGCCAAGGATATCCTCTTCAACAAGACCAACGTGCCGGAAAACATCATTGGCCGGTTCTACGCATTTGGCCAAAAGGCCGACGAGAGAAGAATCGCCATTGAGCACGAGGAGTTGGAGATGGGAGACGCTCCGGACGAGTTGCTTGATCCTCTCATGTACACCCTCATGGTGGACCCGGTGATCTTGCCTGGATCCCGGATGACCATCGACCGGTCCACCATCAAGGCACATCTTCTCAGCGACCCCACGGACCCGTTCAACCGAATGCCGTTGAAGCTTGAAGACGTCATTGACGATACGGAAATGAAGCAAAAGATCGATGACTTTAAGCAGGGAAAGTACAAGGCATAGTTACTCCAGTACTCATTACTAGTATACAGTTCATAGTTACTCCAGTACTCTTTAACTAGTATATAGTCCATAGTTACTCTAGTACTCATTTACTAGTATATAGTTTACCGTACGAGTAATATGGAATTACTACGCCAAGTACTGTATGATATCTATTGAACAGTAGAGAACCATGGTTACCGAATCGTATATTATATTACTACCATGATATGTAAGTTTAAGCCTTGATAGCAAAGTTCTTCTTTGGGAAGGCACGTCTTTGCTTTCTGGTCTTCTCGGTGACTCTGGCAGCGTCCTGGGCAGACAAGGCTCTTCTCAAAGCTCTGGTCTTCTTGACTCTCAAGTCGGTTGGGACGAACTTCTTGTCGGCGTAGAACTCTCTGGCGCTTTGTCTTTGGGCTTGGTTGATGACAGTCAAGACCTTGGCGATGTTTCTTCTGGCAATGGCGATTTGAGGCACAGCTGGCTTGGTCAACTTCTGGACCTTCAAAGAGGCCAACTCCTGCTTGCACTCAACCAATTGTTGCTCCAATTGCTCCTTGGACTTGCTTCTCAATTCGGCGACGTTGATACCAGCCTGATGTTAGTATTCTGAGACGAAAACGTCTGATCCATTTATTGTCTAATTTTCTCTTTTTGTGTTCGACCCTCCATTCTGTATCGATTCTTCCTTGTCTGTTTATCTCCTCTTTTCTCTGTCTCTCTCTGTTTGTCTGTTTCTACATCTGATGGTTCAATATGGAGAGTGGGAATCGGTGGGTTCAGACGACAAGGTGACCATAGCACGAGGGTATGGGAATCAAGAAATCATGGGATATTAGGACAATCAATAGGATCAACAGCGATATTGGGATGGGGTTCACATACCATTTTGTGTGATGTGTTGTAAGTGAGACGGAAAACGAGACAAAATTTTCGTTGAGGAAGAGCGCTCGGCGCCTGCATGGACGATGCGAAGACCTGCAGGGAGTGCGAGATTTGTGGTCACGTGTGATTAGGGCCCCAGCCCTCGCGCGTCGCAGCCGTCGCAGCCGTCTCCACCGTCAATTACCCTTCCACACTGATCATACAAAACTACACCACACCTCTACACCACTATGGTACTTGGACGGGTGTCTTCGTATCTCAAGGCAGCCTTCGCTTGAATATCACGTACAATTGTGATTCAAAATCTCCCAATAATAGTATGCACGGAGTACCAGGGACCACCAAGGAGATTCTTCCACGTGACACTGCTTCATAATACAGACACCAATGAAGACCGGTCCTAAGTATCAAACCCTGGACTCGATAATGACATCCAAGCTCTGAGCTCTGAAGTTAGAGCACCACACTTGTTGAGTACTTTACTTGTGTTCTCTCTCCAATCCTGTACACTGTCCATACTACTCTTCCACTACCAAGACTACTCCACTACCAAGACTACTACTCTACCAAGAATACCACTACTCTCTCTACTACTCTACTACTGTAATTTGACTGCTTCTAGTCTAGAATACTACTGATTATTGACTATTGACTACACTATATTTACTACTGACTACTGTCTACATGAATACTCTGTACTTCTATATGGCACTACTACAACGACTACCTGACTATTACTGCCCTGACTACAACTACCCTAACTACAACTACTGTGGGAGCTGAGTATTGGGTGATTCTGAAAGATACCTGGAGCACGGGTTCTGTGTTGAATTGTAAGTGTACTGAACGTGTGGCTCTCTGTATCTATTGCACTAGCGAATACACACCTAGTCCATTTTATATAAATGCACCTTTAGGTTTTCCACTTATTTTCGAAACCGTTTTCTTGTGTACCTTGCCTATAAAAATTCGTGGTACGTCTATGAGGATGGTTATAGCTCTGGTTATAGCTCTGGTTATGAGCTCTGGTGTGCACTTGGTCCAGTAACCTGGCTCTACCCCACCTTACCACTCAATAATTTATCTATACTATCTCTGCACTATACTATAACTGTACTATTCTATATCTGTACTATGCTATATCTGTACTGCCGTATTAGGCCTATACTATGAATTCCTATTTATTTTTCATGGCACGTTTCATTGTTCATGTTTTTCCTGATGTGCGCACTTCTCGGAGAAAATGTGGAGAACTTGCACTTCTTATAAAAAAAGTGAGGACTTTCGTAACTACAGATATCAACAATTCACGTTGATAAATTCTATACCACGTTTAAATACTATTTTTCTTCAATAGACAACTGGCCACGTATGGAATCGATAATTAAGTAAAATTTCTTATACCAAAAATTCATCTTTTTTTATTCCAAGGTATTTATAGTGTGTGTATATGAGTATTGCGACTCACCTCATGGGCCGAATCAGCAGTCATTTCCAGAGTACCACAAAATGGAGTTGGTATAACCTAATAATCATGGTTTAAGGGTACAGCTAGAAATAAATAAAGTTTTAGTATGTGGTAATAAAACCGACTGTATAAGAAGGTACCTCCCATTTTACTCAATAAAATAACTGATAAAGTAGATAAAGTAGCCAAAGGGAATGTCAGAAAGATATTAATAAATAAATAAAACTCCTCCATATTCTCTTCCATAAACATGATAACAGAATTATCAATTACTAAATACTCATGAATCACTCCATGCACTATAGTCTAGTCTGTATTCTCTATACCATATTTACTCTACATCTATACTCCATACTCCACTCTTCTGTACACTCTACTCTACACTCTTTTCTACATTGTATTCGATAAGTATACGATTTCCACTCTGCACTCTGTACAACTCTACACTATACTCCATACTCCACACTCTACACTATTATTTACTCCATACTCTACACTATTATATACTCCATACTCTGTTAAATATAGTGCTACTTTACACTCTAATCTCTACTCTAATCTCTATTCTCGTAATTATGGTCTACAACTTTCATACTGTCCACTCCATACCCTACTCCATACTCTATTCTCTATTCTCTGTGTTCACCCGAATTGCCGAGTTGGAGAGTGATAAGCAAAAACGCTTGATAATATAAAAAATCAGTCTTATTTCATCCTCCTAATAACAAATAAACCTTATAAAATATACCAAAAATACAAGACTCCGACTGTACATACAAGTTTATGTTTCAATCACCTCATCCATAGTGAAGCAGTCTGTAGCAATTAATCAACATTGACCGTCTTTTATACACCCTAAGATTTCCCACGTTTTATGTACTCTTTATGAGTATCTACACCACTAGGGGTTATCATATCTCCATTAATTATCACTGATTTATTTTTAAACTTATATGTTTAAATCGGCCATGGAACCATAAATCAAGGCCCGCAATTATAAATGACGGTATAGAGAACCTCCAGATGTATTTAGTAGTAATTATTTATCTATATTTATCTAAAGAGATTGAAACGGGAAGTTTGAATTTAAGCCGGCTCTAGCATTCTTCAATACTACCTTCGACAGTATAGGTGGAAAAAATAGCTACGACAGTGTTACTGGTGGTCAGAAGAACTTCCATATAGTAGGTATACCAAGAGTGGTTTGTAGGCATGAGTACCGAGAAAAACTGGCTTTTAGAAGAGGTGGATTCCAGGTGACATCACCACACACCTCTGGCGATCTACGGTGTTTATTCGTGGTATTGGTCACCTCCACCAATCTACACCCCACTCCACTCTATTGTTTTTTGAAGTCTACCGTGGAATCCTACACTCTACCTATACACTATCTCTATACTATACTATACTACTCTATACTCTATCTTCTATAATATACTCTATACTATTTTCTATAATATACTCTATACTATCTTCTATACTCTATTCTACTCTATACTCTACTCTATGCCCTGTACTATACTATAATCTATTCTATCTTCTATACTATACTCTACTCTATGCTCTACTCTATACTCTTGCTACACAGTACTTTACACTACAGTCTACAGTCACTATACTCCATACTCTCTACACACTTAGTATCAGCATTCTCTACACTACACTCTCTACACTGTACTAACAGTCAACTTGATGCTCTACTCTATCTATACCATCTCTACTTATACTTGAGTAGAGCTGCCTTACCTAGAGTGAGATATTCTTAAATCAATGAATAAGCGTTGAATAATATTCCTTCCTTATTATTTATTAATGTGAAAAATAAGATAGAAGCATATTCTGATAAAAATAATGAAACAAAGGTAGAAGATGAATCTGTCATCTGGCCTGAAACCAACTCCGATTCATCTTCAACATTATCAAACGGTGGTCTAGCACATTCACCTACACATCTATCAATCAAATTATTATATCTAGAACATTCATACCTCCAATAGTAGTTAAACCAATTCATGACGTATTAATTGTGCGGTTGAACGGATACATCCTAATGAATATTGACTATTGGTTGATCCTCTACTCTACCATCTCTATACACTATCAGCAGACTCTATACTAACAGTATACTCTATACTAACAGTATACTCTATACTAAGGTACTGTCTACGCTATAGTAGGATTTCAGAACAGTCCTACTCTCTTCTCCCACTCTCTTCTCTTCTCTCTTCTCTACTCTCTACTCTCTCTCTCTACTCTATACTCTTTCTATACAGTAGCTCTTACAGTAGCTCTGGTGAATGTTGAGACTGAGAAGACTGAGAAAGATTGAGAATGGACTGAATGCGCGGACTGTGGAACACACCCTCCACCATCGACTCCGTAGTGAGTAGTGGTTGGAGCATCACCTCGCAATTTGAGTATGCACCATCAACAATGAAATCCACACACAGCACACCAAATTGTGAGGAATCAAATTTAGAACTTTTGGAAGAACTCGTGGGATCTTATGCTCTCTTATACTTTGCTTTTGCTTTTGTGTATTTTGACTCTGTGTTTTGATACTGCATTTTGATTCCGTTTTTGATTCCGTGTGTGATTGGGTGTTTGATTGGGTGGTTTCAATGTCATTGTGGTCAGTGGCGGGTTCTGGGATGGAATGTTTTAGTGGTGGTGTGACTGGGCTGCGGCTGTCGCGTGAGAAGTGCCGGGGCTTGAGCTGAGCCGTGAGCCCCGAGCCCCGAGCCCCGAGCCCCGAGTCCGCATCCTCCTCTCTGGCCTCATAGGCCCCACGGTGAATATGGTCTTGTTTTGAAAGGAGGTTATTGTAGAAGCTTTGTGTAAGGATCTAGCAGGACTTTTTGGGTACCTCGGGCACCATCATGGGGAGTACGGCGGAGTGGGCCGGTGTGACTACTGAAGGAACGAGGCGGTGTGCTACAGAGATATTGAGGAGGCTTGTATTATGTAGAACTACTATCTACAACAAAAGAGAACGGTGAATTAAAAGACCGCAGCAGTCTACACGGATTATACATTGCATGCATTCAATATCACGAGCAGCAGAATGACAAGATGAGCAAGCCACTTGGCCAAGAATTAAACGGATAATTACAGGCATTCCGCTTAGTTGGACTTTCTCAAGTTGTTGGACAACCAGTCCAAACCATCATACAAACCGTCACCGGTGGTGGCACACGTGGACTGGATGTACCAAGGTCTTTGTCTGATGGAGTGCAAGCCCAACTTCTCGGTGATCTCGGCAGCGTTCATGGCGTTGGGCAAATCCTGCTTGTTGGCAAGCACCAACAACAAGGCGTTTCTCAACTCATCCTCGTTAAGCATTTGCTGCAATTCCTCTCTAGCTTCGGCGACACGGTCTCTATCGTTAGAGTCGACGACGAAAATGATACCCTGGGAGTTTTGGTAGTAGTATCTCCACAAAGGTCTAATCTTGTCTTGTCCTCCCACATCCCACACAGTAAAAGAAATGTTTCTGTATTCGACAGTCTCAACATTGAAACCAATGGTGGGGATGGTGGTGACAATCTCTCCGAGCTTCAACTTGTACAAGATGGTCGTCTTACCGGCACCGTCCAAACCAACCATCAATATTCTCATTTCCTTGTTACCAAAGAGGTTGCTGAACAACTTAGAGAATGACAAACCCATTTTTTCCCGCTTGAGTGTTTTTTTTTCTCCTTTATTAGAATTGCTTTAGAAAACTGCAGAGTGATTCAATCGATCCCGTTTCAAGATACCTTGGAGTGTAGCAGTTGGTCAAGAACAGCTGATGGTTTCAAGTCACAAATTCCGGGGCTAAGGCGGCGTTCGGGTGTGAAAAGAGATTTTCTGTTTAGAATCAGGATGTCGAATCTGAATGAACAGCAAATCGCGGGAACATTGACACCGTACAGGTTTGGTCGTGCGCGGCTCGGGCCTCCACCGCGTCCTGTTGCCGCCAAACCAATAGAAAGAGAAAAAGAAAAAAAAATTCGTGTGCTTGCAGCGCGCGCTATTCGTGCTTTTCCTGTGCCCTTTCCTTGGTCCGTGGTGTATATAGCTACTATGGTGTATATAGCTCATATGGTGTGGTTGGGGTAATTGAAGGGTGCTGGGGTGGGACCCAGGTTGAAACATGCCTGAAACATGCTTGAAACATGCCTGAAACATGTCTGGGGGTGGTTGTATGCAGATCACGGTGTTTCAGAATGTGTGCCTGGATATAGAACACACGGGCGACCAATCTAGGCCTGTCTGTAGTAACTTTAATCTCGGGCCTTCAGGCGATCAAAGTCTCGTGACCAGACATTACACGTCAATTTTAAGTTCTTCCCCAGATGATTTCTAAATTCTTCCATTAAAGGTTTTAAAGTTATTTTTTCACTTATTGTTTAAGTTCATTTTCCATTCTTTTCAATTCTTTTCAATTCTTCTTAATTCAGTGTCATTCAGTGTCAATTCATTGATAATTTCTATACTCCTACTTTTCCTCCTCTACTTTTTGACTCGTTTTTATTGTGTGCGAACGGTGGAAAAGAGTGGCGCTCGGTGCAGTGCTCTGCTTCCGAAAACCTCACCATGAAAATTATTTCCTCCGCCCTTTTCTATAATGCTAAATTGGTGTGTCTCCCAGATCATGGTGTAATGCACCTCTCAAGAGGCTGGTTATACCCAGACAAATTATTGTAGACCTAGACCAGGATCCTTGGTGATCCATAATCTTGCAGCCTAATGTAGACTCCAGAGACTCCACTCTAGACTCCAGAGACTTCACTCTAAACTCCAGAGACTCCGGAGACTCCAGTATCGACTCTGGTATGGACTCCAGTATATAATATACGACCCAGACGGGAATCTAGTTTAACTCCGACTAGACTCCATACTGTAGGGCCTCGTAATAAAGAAATCGATATAGTAGACTCCATGATCAAGACCTCACCACAGACAAATTCGAATAGTACCTCCTACTAAAGAATTCATAAGGTAAGGCTCATAATAAGGAACTCTTCATATAGGATTTCACAGTGAGGTTTCTTGATTAGTACCTCATATAGGGGACTATAGAATATAGTACCCTAGACTGCGTTTCGAGTGAGACTTCAAACCGAGACTCTGGAGGGAGACTGTCATGTGAAGGCATAAGGTAAGACGCTAGTTTGAAATCTAGGCCATGGTAATTAAGACTCCATATCAAGACTCCATATTAAGACTCCAGATTAAGACTCGATGATTAAGACTCCAGATTAAGACTCGATGATTAAGACTCCACTGATGAGACTCTATGATTTTGGACTCTGTCTAGGACTCTGGATATGATTTCTGGTATCTAGGATCTAGATTTCTCTTGGGATTCAATCACTGAGAGTATAATGATGTGTGCAGCCCCTGGCTTACTTGCCCACATTGAATTTGGACCGAGAATAGCGCTGCAATGCCCGGATGAACACCGCATAGTTGACGCTGGTATTGTCGTTTTCCCAGTACATTTCCAGGAGCCGTGTGTGCCAAGGAGGGTAATCCTGTAAGTCTAGCACGGGCCCAAAACAAATCAACAAGTCGGGTTCGGGCCCCACCAACTCGCTGAGCTCCTCGTCGATCAACTTCACCGTAATGTCCTCCACCGAGAGCTCCTTATTAGCAGTAAGCTCACTAATGGTTTTAGTAAGTTCCACGATGGTGGGCTTACCGTCAATACGGGAAATCAACGAGATTTCGAGGTCCGCCGCCAGGGGATCATCGCCTTCAAAGAGCGTGATGTTGGAGTGAGGCACCTTCAACAAGACGCGGGGCGTGGGAATGCCAAAGTAGCTGCGCAAGTTGCGGGCCACGTATCGCTGCAATTCGGGGAGCGACGTTTTCACCGCACCGCTATACTCATAGATGGTCAAGCTGGGGATGCCTGCTCCCAAACACCAGGCTGCAATTTCAGAGATATCTGCAATGAGCCCCTCCACCCCGCCATTTTCGTCGGTGTCCAGCTTCAAGTCCACAATACAACTGATCCGCCGCGGTATCTTTTGTAATTTCGTGACGTCGTCCCGGATCACCTGTGGTGAGTTGTTGGGGAAGTAGGCCATGGAGTACACCCGAAGGAAGACCTTGTTGTAGACAAAGTGTAAGTTGCGGACAATGGACATGACGAAAAAGATGCTGAGTAGAATGGCATAGCGCAAGTAGTACGAGCTCCGGGCCACGAGCGTGTTGTCAAGAAGTGCCATGTGAAGAGAGTGGCGGTTACAAAATGACGAGCTCCATATAAGTAGTAGTGGTGGTGCACGGGTGTATGTGTTTTTGGGGTGCGGTGTGCAATGTGCGGTGGGCGGTGTGCGGTGTGTGGGTCTCGTATCAAAGAGTGCACCGGCCGCCATTGACTAAAGAGTGATGCTTGTGACGCGGTGTACGGGTGTCGCAGCACATACTGACGCCAATAACACCCGCAGCCTTTCGCACGATCCGTCTAGCTCGTTTCAGATTAGTAAAGCGCACCTTGAAACATAGCTCATTCTTCGTTGCATCCGTGAAGAGCAACGCTGCTAGCGCTCACACACCCTCATGACGCTACGACAAATAAAAGGCTCCCTCCGGACTTTTCTAGGGGAGCAGCACCACCCCCACCCGCACCCCCACAACGACGACAAGGATAGCTTCACTCCGTCGCGTGACAACCCTTCGTCTGGCAGTGCCGTGACGGTGGGTTTGGTGGCGGCTGTTGGTGGGTTTTTATACGGCTACGACACGGGGCTTATCAACGATATCATGGAGATGCGGTACGTCAAGAAGGAGATCCCGGCCAACGGCATCAATTTCACTGTGCACGAGCGGGCCTTGATCACGGCTATATTGTCCTTGGGAACGTTTTTCGGGGCGTTGGTAGCTCCGCTAGTGTCCGATTCCTATGGGCGCAAGTTTTCCATTATAACTACGGCGGCAGTGGTGTTTAATGTGGGGACCATTCTTCAGGTGTCTGCCACGAGCGTGGCTCTATTGTGCGTGGGCAGGGCTGTTTCAGGCGTGGCCGTGGGTGTCTTGTCGGCCATTGTGCCCTTATACCAGGCCGAAGCCTCGCCCAAATGGGTCCGTGGATCTATTGTGTTCACCTACCAGTGGGCCATCACATGGGGCCTTTTAATCGCGCTGGCCATTTGCCAGGGCACCCGCAAAATCGACTCCAGTGCCTCCTACCGGATACCGATCGGGGTGCAGTTTCTCTGGTCGATTTTCCTTTGTGTGGGTATGTTCTTTCTTCCCGAGAGCCCGCGATACTACGTTCAAAAGAACGACCTTCAAAAAGCATTGGTGAGTTTGCATAAACTACGACGGTTGTCGCCCGAGGACCCGGACTTGATCGAGGAGCTTGTGGAGATCAAGGCCAACTACGATTACGAGATGTCGTTTGGCCGGATCACATATCTCGACTGTTTCCGCCTGGGCGGAGGCCGCCACAAGCAAGGCTTGCGCATGATCACGGGGATAGGCGTCCAGACGTTCCAGCAGTGCTCGGGGATCAATTTTATCTTCTACTACGGAGTCAACTTCTTCGCCTCCACGGGGGTGCAAAACTATTACATCATCTCGTTCGTGACGTACCTCGTCAACGTGATTTTTACTCTTCCTGGCATCTACTTCATCGATATCATTGGAAGAAGGCAGCTCTTGCTTCTTGGAGGAGTGGGCATGTCGGTGAGCAACTTCACGATTGCCATTGTGGGAGTTACCATGACGTCAACGGAGGCCAAGTCCGTGGTGAGCATACTCTTCTCGTGTATCTTCATAGCGTGCTTTGCCTCGTCGTGGGGTGGGTGTACATGGGCCATCTGCTCGGATATCTACGGTATCAGTATCCGGCAAAAGGCGGTTTCCATCACGGCTGCCACCAACTGGTTGATCAACTTTGTGTTTGCCTACATCACGCCATACTTGATCCACACGGTGTCACACACTGCAGCCTTGGGCAACAAGATCTTCTTCATCTGGGGCAGCTTGAACTTTGCCGGGTTGGTGTTTGTTTACTTCATGGTGTACGAAACCAAGGGCTTGCGGCTTGAGGAGGTGGACTTGATGTACAAGGAGTGCTCCAACTCACGGCTATCCACCAAGTTCCAGAGCAAGCGGTTCGACATGTCCCATTTGGCCAACGAAGGAGGAATTCACAGTCTCGTCAACACGCCTCCCAACGAGTGGACTCTTGAATACATACATAACAGCAAGGACCATTCCAACACCTCGTCATCGCCCGGAGCCGACCAGGTCCGCACGGCGTTGGAGGCCGCGGAATTGAGCTCCATCCAGGAAAACCTCAGCTGGTCCGAGCATCCGTACACGACGGCGGTCCCTGCTGGCTTAGGGCCCAACATAAGCAGCCTCTCGCCCGGGGTGAGCGACACCTCCAGCGAGTCCAGCGACAATGTCTCGGAATCCAGCAACGATTACCAGAGATATCTTAGAGACCTCCAGGCGGAAACCGTGGGAGAGTCGCGTCAACCTCTGACGTCCTTCACTTCGGCATCCATTGCTCGTGGCCCGGGCAGCACCAAGAAACCCGGGGCCAAGGCCCGCCGGTCGGAGCCTTACAACTACAGTGGGGCCTCTGGGATGAACTCGGCCTCGCGGTCGGGGTCTTACATGTCGGCCATGAACGGGAAAAACGAGTCGCTCGACTTGCAAATGAGCAGCAATGGCAATATGAAGATTATCGCTGCGCCATTTTACACCGAGCCTCCGAGCGACTCGGACTCCGACTCCGACAATGAATATGATCCCCAGACGCAGGCCCAGAACCATAAAGGAGTCCCCTAGACCGGGTCCAACACATATCATGCCACTACTAAAATTGGCGGAGTTGGCTGAAAAAGAACTATCAGTTGATACTGCCAATACTTAGCCTGATAAGGCATCTATTTATGACGATTACCTTTGTGCTGAATCTTTACTGAGAACAATTGAGATTGGTTGGGACTGGATGGCATGCACCAGAGTGTGCACGATGGAGGGGTCAATATTGGCTCTTTAAGCCTCAAGCAGCGGGAATTTGCAAAGATGATTTCCTGGCTAAATCCATTTCGATAAATTTGTCAAGGCAGCTCTTTGCTTGAAAGAGACAACGGCTGATTGATTCGAGATCACCAAACTCGCTGCTTGTGTTGGAGAAATTCTCCATTCATCCATGCTTCCGTTGCATGACCAACCATACAGATTTATCAATTTGTACTGATTCGCATCTTCCTGGGTAACTCTCGATACCAACAACGCTACTTTTAAGCCTAGTCTTGATATCACACGTGCATCCCTTCCTAGAGTCAAGTCTTGTCTCAGTCTTGTCTCAGTTTGGTCTCAGTCTTGTCTCAGTCTTGTCTCAGTTTGGTCTCAGTGTTGGTCTTGAAACTACTGACACTGTTAACCACTTGGAACTTATTTCCTGTACATAACGAACCCGGTGTCTTCAAATAAACACGTGAATCTGTCCACTCCCCACCACCTCGAGTTATTCCAAGGCCTTCTTTTTCTCCATCTTTCTTTCCATCTTTTTTTCCATTTCTTCTTTTTTCATTTCTTCTTTTTCATTTCTTCTTTTTCCATTTCTTCTTTTTCCAATTCTTCTTTTTCCAATTCTTCTTTTTCCATTTCTGTCTTTTTTCATTTCTGTCTTTTTTTTCATTTCTGTCTTCTGTCCCATTTCTGTCTTTTGTCCCATTTCTGTCTTTTGTCGTCTCTGACTTTGACGTAAACCACTGACCAGTAATGCCCATAAACTGTGCACTCCCTAAAACTTCCCCTAAAACTTCCCCTGAAATTGACCAGGAAAACACTTGAACTAATCGTACGCCTCCACCATTTTCCTGAAAAAAACCTGGAAAAAAGGGATCATAGACCAGAAATGCCCACTTAGCTTTCTATATCCACTCTATATACACTACTATATGTTACTATCCTGCATATACGTCACTATCCACTTCACTCCATCTACACTATATTCCTAAACAAGAACCTTTTATGTAAGCTGAAAATCGTGTTTTCTCTGGCCTTAAGTCTGTGATCGCTGAAACCCTCTTTTTTGGCTTTTCTACGGCGACTGGGGCATTTGAATTACTACTCTACAAGTCATCCTAGATATTCCCAATTACCACTCACTACAAGTCATCCTAATAAATCCAAATTATTCCTAATTACTGTTCCTAATTATTCCTACTTACTGTTCCTAATTTCTGTACTACACTGTTACTGACTACGACTATAGACTGGTGGATTTTTTGGTACAGTACATTCTAAGATAGACTGTTATTGACTCAGATGACTGAGCTAATGTACAGGAAAGCCATGGGTGAGACTTCAGGCCCTGGTACCTCCAACCACCACCAAAGATACCAAACCACTAAAAAGACCAAAACCACTAAAACCACCAAAACCACTAAAAAGACAAAAACCAAAAAAAACACCGAAAATACCAAAAAGACCAAATACAAAATACAAAATTTGGTTCTGGAAATTGGACTTTTGCATGACTCTTGGACGAAAGGTACTGAGAAACACAGAATCCCAGTTCTTTGGACCCACAAGAATTCATGGAGGTGGGAAATTGGAAACGTGGTTCTGATGCTTGGATGACTCTTGGTAACAGATTGAGAAGGCCGGATTAAAATTTTGAGGCTCTGGGATGAAAATCCATGGCCTGAGATGAAAAGCCATGGCCCTTAAGGACCTGGTTTGGAGCGTGCGCCTGGACCTTCCATGAAAGGATGTTTTTCCGGTCAGCAACATTCACTGGAGGCCGGCAAACGTTAACATTGGCATGTTCAACAAGTTGCCATTACCGCCGCATTCCAGCAGAAAAAAGATGTACCCTTTGGGATAGAACATGCCCAATTAGGAGGCGCGCATGCGTCCCAGCGGCCGCACAGTCATCACCAAGAAGGTTTAGCAAGTAAAGAACGCCGGGTTTTTCCGAGGGGTTGCCGAGAGAAGATGAGACGATCGTGGGAACGAATCATCTTCTTTGGTTGCCGGGCCCAATGGCCCGTCGGCGCGTCGGGTCCACCGGAATGATCAGGTGGTTTCGGCCCCCGGGCATACGACTTGTTTGCATCATGACGTAGTGCGCATGCAAACGAACCATGAGTGACTTGCCCTCGGAACTCGCACGCTTCTCTGACCTCATGCACAGAGGGACGTGGGGCGAGGCCGGATGGAGGATTTTCGCGGGACCGGAACTCGCGCTGCTTGGAACCCACGGCCGGAACTCGCTTCGCGGCGGATGTTTCGGTTGTCCATGGCAATTTAACCAAACAGGTTAAAATCACTCTCCCTCCGCAAGGCTTCGAGGCACGGCAGACGCTGGCATCAGCACCGAAACCTTCTTTGAGGGTTCAGCCGTGCCTCGGCCATGCTGCCATTGGGTGTGCCGCTTTTCACCTTCATCCTCTTGACAATTCCAGCCGTGCACCTTTAGTTCCTCGTACTTGCTTGCTGGCAGATCCTGCTGCCGCTTGCTGTGGTGGTGCACGGGTGTTGGCCTGCACTGCCCTCATCAAAGCTTCTGAGACATGCACCTGTACACCCGTACCTCCCACAACCTCACATCCCCACCTCACCTGATCACCAAACATCTGAAACGCCATTGAAACATCCACCCATTGAACCATCTATTAAATATCAAACTCCTTTGAAACCTCTTATTCCATATTCATTATTCTTTAACCCTTTATTCTCATGTCCAAGTTTGCTGCCCACGAGGCTGCAAGAGATAACCAGGCTGCAGTGTTACAGAGCCTTCTTGACCAAAACCCCAAGGTGGCCGTGTTAAAGGATGAAGACGCCCGTACACCCCTCCATTGGGCATGCAGCATGAACCACGAACCCATTGTCAAGATCCTCCTCCCATACACCAAAGGCGATTTGGACGAGTTGGTCGATGATAGTGGCTGGACACCCGTGCACATTGCGTGTGCTATTGGCAATGACGCCATCGTGGGCTTGTTGATGGCGCACGACCCAAAGCCAGACATAGATCTCCAGACGGGCTCCGGTGCCACGTGTCTTCATTTGGCCACCAGCAAAAGCCATGTGGATCTCGTCAAACTGCTCCTTGATGTGTACAAGTGTTCGGTCCGCACCAAGGATAAAAGAGGGTACACGGCCCTCCATAGGGCCGCCTCGGTGGGTAATCAGCCGATCATCCGAATGCTCGTGGAAGCCCAGGCCAATGTCAACGCCAAGGATAACGATGGTTGGACGCCCCTTCACCATGCATTGGCGGAAGGACTCGGGGATGTAGGGGTTTTGTTGGTTCGGCTTGGGGCGGATGCATTGGTGGAAAACGCAGCCGGTGAAACCGCTTCCCAGGTTGCAAATACCGATAGCGTGCGCAAGTACTTTGAACAGCAGACGGCATGAGCAGTGGGGCGAGCATCCTGGGGGCCGATGGTTGGCATGGAGCATGCGCGGCCTGCACAATGTACCCTCGGAACTCGGACATTCCCCGTTTCAGGACAAAGCAAAACAGCGTGTATACAGGCCGATCATGCACACTGCAGAGGGAGGTCCCTAAAATTCACTTGCTGTGGTTTGTTTCTGGAAACGCACATATATAACCTAAATTGCATTGCCGTTTTCCCAACCTGGTTTTTTCTTCAACTCCTTAACGAACCAAGTCTTCTTTCTTCTGCACCCTTCCTCCTCAACCTTTCCAGTTGTCGTCGCAGTTGCAAACCCTTAGAAACCGCCCCTTGTTAATCGCCGTCTAACAAATCCAAAACAAAAAGAAAAAAATAATCATGTTGGCAATCGGAGACACTATCTTGAGAGTAGTCAACTTTGTGTTCTTGGTGATCATCCTCGGAATCACCGGCTCGCTTGCCGCCTCCACCAGCTACCAGTCAAATCCCCAGGTCAACTTTGCCATTTTTGCTGCGGCCTTTGCCATCTTGACCTCCAGTTTGTATGGTGTCTTGGCATACCTCTTTGCTGCCTTTGCATGGCCCGTGGTGTTGGCCATCTTTGACTTTTTGAACATTGTGTTCACGTTTGCCGCCGCCACCGCCATTGCCGCCGGTATCAGAGTGCACTCTTGTAGCAACAAGTCCTACGTTGACGGAAACAAGATTGCTCAAGGCTCCACCGGAAGATGCAGAAAGGCCCAGACCTCCGTGGCCTTCCTCTACTTTTCCTTCTTCATCTTCTTGGCCTCCGGTGTGTTCACCATCATCTCCATCTTCAGAGGTGGCTTGTTTGGCGGCTCGCGCTCCACGGCCAGAGTGGGTGTTCCTTCCACGTCCCAGGCCTAAGTGCTGCCCGCGTGATGTTGTATTAAAATGTCGGTATAATGCACGCCTCATCGGCAGGGCTGGCTGCAAGAATGCCGTCCTCCGATCTAATACCTGTGCGAGACCTCGAGCATTCTCCAATTTATACTGTAATCTATGTCAGATTTAATATCATGTATAAGTATAGCCAGTCAAGTAGTATAAAGTAGTATAAAGTAGTAAGAAAGTATTATAAAGTAGTATAAAGAAAGTATTATAAAGTAGTATAAAGAAAGTAGTATAAAGTACCATGGAGATTTCTAAATATGATATAAACATATTAAGTATCAATCATGAAAATGAGAAAATGAAAAACTAGTGTAATAAACATCTGAGTAACTAGAAAATAACGAATAGAGATAAACATAAGGAACGGTGAGTGAAAAGGACTGCGGAAGACAAAGCTCACTTTTCACGTACCAAGTATAAGCTAGGTGGAGTCTACTGGTTATAAAGTAGAGTCTAGTGGCCAGAATATCAGTCAGTGTATAGATCAGAATAAGAATAAGAATAGGAATAGAATAAGAATAATAAGAACAGAATAAGAACAGAATCAAAATAAGAATAATAAGAATAAGAATAGGAATAATAAGAATAAGTATAATAAGAATTAGAATAATAAGAACAGAATAAGTATAAGAATCTGAATAAGAATCTGAATAAGAATAGGAACAGAATAAGTATAAGAATAAGAATAATAAGAATAAATAAGAATAGGAATCAAAATAAGAATCAGAATAAGTATAAGAATAAGTATAAGAATAAGTACAAGTATAAGAATAAGTATAAGAATAAGTATAAGAATAATAAGAATAAGAATAAGTATAAGAATAATAAGTATAAGAATAGGAACAGAAACGGAGTCAGAAACAGAAGTCGGTTTCTCGTAATTTATCAGAGAAATGAGTATATTTTCATGTGACAGAGAATTTCAAGTTAGTTAGCATGGCCTCTGTACGTCCCTCAGGATCGTCAAGAATCGTCCAAAATCGTCCCAGACCAAAGTATCATGGTGTGGTTCCAGGGTTATAGTATCAGGACTCTAGTCTCAGTGTAGTTCCAGGATCATAGTACTGGATTCTTGCCGAGGAAGTATTCGGAAGATCCGTCTTCTGTTGAGAGGGCCGGTTGACGCAATGGAACCATCGCTTAAATTGCTGAGAGAAGAAGAGCTGGAGTCACACGGCTGATAGTGGTTTCGGACGTATACTTCGGAGCATTCCAAAGTAGTACCAAGAGTTGTAGTGTGTGAGAGCCTACGTTTCCAGATGGTCTTTAAAGCAGAAAAATATCATTGTTCCTACGAGTGTATCGTCATAGACATCTTATGGTATAATAGTGTATAAGTGTATAATAATGTATCAGTGTATAATAATGTATAAGTGTATAATAGTAGTGTATAGGAATATTGTATAAGAGTAGTTTATAAGAGTAGTGTATAATAGTATGGGAAAATACTAGTGTATAATACTAGTGTATAACAGTGGTGTATAAGAGTAGTGTATAAGAATAGTGTATTGGAGTAGTGTACCAGCATAGACTATAATACTAGTATATAAGAGTAGTGTGAATATTAGACTATAATAGTGGAGTATATGGTAGTTTGAATACTAGAGTATAATACTAGTGTATAAGAGTAGGCTTTAATAGTGGTGTGTAAGAGTAGTGTAGAATAATAGACTATAATAGTGGTGTATAGTAGTGTAGAATAGTAGTGTATAAGAGTATGGTATAATGGTAGTTTATAAGAGTAGTGTATAAGATAGTGTAGAGTGGAGTATAATAGTAGTGTATAGTAGTGTAAAATAGTATGGTATAATACTAGAGTATAAGTGTATAAGAGTGTATACAGTGGGGATACGAAGTTCTTGGGGTATAGAATGATCATGGAAAAAATAGCCTATCGTGGTAGTGTATGGTGGTGATTTATTATGATAAATTGCAAGAATACTCAGAAATAAACAAGTTGGATTTAAAGATACGGTTAGCTACATTAAAAGCGATTTAAAGGAATGCGCAGGCAAAAATGGAGTAAAATGTATAGACCTTTTCCATAGACGAAAAAAAAAAATTTTACAAACTTCAAATTATCATTTGAATTTCTTGGTAATTTGGAGATTTCTTGGTAACTTGGAGATTTCTCTCTGGATAACTTAAGGCTATAGACCAGTACACCCTAAGATCTAAGTCCACTGGAACACTACAATTTCCTGGCCATAATACCACTATTTTTAATAAAAAAAAATATGGGTGAGAAGCAGATTCTGGTGTTTTTTCAGTGCCTCAATTCTGGCTCCACATAGTACTTAGTTTCTACACCTCCCACTTAATCACTGTTTATTACAGGCTTATATTTTATTAATACACAGGCTTATATTTTATCAATATAGAGGCTTATATTTTATGGTATACTCAGCGATGGAGGAGTAAAGTTGGAGTATAAGTGGAGGCTTAAAGCATAGGGAGATTGGATTCCGGTCAGAAACATTTATTTATAGTTACTACTCTGTTTGCCTAGATTTATCTGCTCGTAGGTTCGTGTAAAATTTAAAACTCTGGATTGTAAAAGAAAAACCCCAAGCAATACTCTGAAGTATCCTGCATTCATGGTATAGGTATATCACCCAGAACAGTATTATTCTCACGAAACATGGTAAGTTTATAAAGATTTGCATTCCTGGTACGGACCATTAAACTATGATTATGGCTTTTCTACTGCTGCATACTGCATATACTCGGAGTAAGATTTGGTCTACAACTCCAATAAACCAGGACACTCCATCACAATGTCTTTCTTGTCAAGTATAAATTCCTACTACTTACCCAGATACACTTACTCTATTATTTCATTTCGTTTGGTATTCTGTACCTCAACACATACTCAAGCCTAAGGCATGGAGATGGGACGCAAGCCTGACTAACGCTGGTTCTGACGCTTCTTCCTGTCTCTTTCGTACTGGTTCTTCTCGGCACCCTCCACCGTGGAAATGGAGTTGACAATGCTGGCCATTTTCTTGTGGTAGTCCGAGTACATGGTCTTCTTCTCCTCGATCTGTCTTCTGGCAACAAACTTGGTCTGCTTGCGGATATCCTTGAGCGCCAGCTTCTTCTCCTTCTTCACCAAGTTGTTCATCTTCTGCACCTCCTGTCTCTCGCGGTTGAGGTCGTACGACTTCTTGTCGGGGTTGAAGTTCTCCTCGAACTTTGGCGCCATGGTCTTGATCGCCAACTTCTTGTGCTCCTGCAACGTCAACGGCTTGCGGCTGCTGCTCATGTTGCTGCTGAGTTTGCTGTAGCGGCCCAACATCTGCCCGATTTGCGGCAACCCCTGGCTGTAGTACCGGACTGCCACCTTCAACACTTCTTCAAACATATGCACTACCTCAATGGCGGCGGCCTTGTCTCTCCATAAATCCACACACTTGTCCATGACACTGAGGGATTTGGCGAGGAGATTGAACTTGAACTCGTTTTCATCACCTGGCTTGCCGAAAAGACTCTGGATCTTCATGGGACCACCAACCTCTTTCTGTGGCCTGTATGACGAGTCAATCGAGAGACTTTCGGACTCTTTGGAGCCACATGGCAAGAGCGACTGCACACACGCTTTGATGAAGGCCACCACTTCAGGCTCATATCTCTTGGCAAACGACTGGTAGCTCAAGAGAATCTCACAGATGGCCAAGCCCTGGCCGAGCCTCTGCGCCGTGGCATTCTGAAGGTCTCCAACCAATATGCTGAGGTACTGGTTCATGATGATCAATGCTGGCGTCACCACCAAGTGGTAGTGGTCGGACGTGGAGAAACAGTACCCTAGCACCACAAAACACACCAAGTCCTGCTGCTGAAGAGTCTGAGCAACCACCCGCTCTTCCACCTGCAAGAGGACATTTCGGATGACATTGATGAGCGCCTCGTTGTACTGCTCTGCCAACGAGCGGAGCGTTTTGGTGAGCTCATCCACCATAGCCGAATTGGTGTTTTCCTGGTTGCTCACATGGAGAATGTGCTCAAACAAAATCCCCACAAACGCATCGATGCGCTCCTTATTGCCTTGGGCAAGCCGAGGATGATACGCCAGCATGAGCTTCTTGATGTGGCCGGCCGTTTCCTTTTCGGTCATGTGTTCTGTCTGCTGTGCAAACTCAGCATGGGTGCTTGGCATGATGAGAGCTGGAGCGGTGGATTTTTTGGGTCTTCCATAGGAGCTTTCAGCGTCCAGGTCCTCTTCTTCTGCTTCTCCTTCTGCATCCTCTAACTCTTCACCTTGCCCATTTTCTTCTCCGTCGTCGCTTCCGGCCCAGAAATCGTCGTCCAAATCATCAGCACCGGCCTCGGCCTCTTCCAACCCGCTCATCCGCTTCATCCGGTCCTCGTTCAACTTCTGCATCTTCTCCCGGTGCTCCTGTGCAAGCTCTTCCTCGGTCTTGGTCCGGTCGGCAGGAACAGCACGACGGTCGTACGTAAGCTCCCGCACCTTGGCGTCGTAGTCAAGGTCATCCTTGGTCTTGGCAAAGTTTCCGGAAGCCTTGACCAGTCTCAACTCGCCCAACACATCGGAATATCCATCGTCCAAGTCCATGATCTCCTCCTGGTTCTTCTCGAACGCCTGCTGCCGTTGTTTCTTGTAGAACTTGGACTTGGCGATCACCTCCGCCATCACCTCCTTCTTGGACTTCTTGCGAGCAGGTTCCGAGACTGCATCTTCATCCACGTACGTGTTGCCCAGCCCCAGCCCCAAATCCGTACCCTGGGCGTAATCAAGCGACTTACCTGAATGCGTAAGCGAGAACCCGCCATCTTCATCGTCTCCATCGCTTTCATCATCACTTCCCAAGGAAAACACGTTTTGCCGTGAGCTTCTCTGCCTTTCCTTTGTGAATCTCTGTAACATCTTCTCTTCCTGCGAGAGGTTCTTGTCCTGCTCTCCAAACCGCTTATCAAGAATTCCTCCCGTCCGGTTCTTGTGTTTCTTCTCCTCGTCATAATCTTGTTTCATGGCATGCTCCACGTGCGTCTTGTTCTTGGCGGTGTCGTTGTGCTGCTTGGACCCAGCCTTGACGAACTTGCCTCCGGAAATCACACTGTAGTCGTGTTTGGACCGGTTGATGCGCTGGTCGAACCGGTTGAAGTCGTTCCGGATCTTGCCAAGTTGCTCTTCCTTGTCCTCCTTGTCTCTTCTTGTTTCGGAGGGGGCAATCTTGCGGTTTTTCTTCTTGGCGTTGGTCTGGCCCACCAACCCTTTGGCGCGAAGCGCCTCTTTGAGCTGTTTCAACTGCGATCCTGCCATCTATAGAAAATGCAACTGGCCTGGTCCTGGTCTGAAACTGACTTGAAACTGAGTTGTAACAGTGGGAGTCCTGTGGCGTAGGAAATGTGGAGTTGTACCAAGGGTAGTGCAGCAGATGCTTTTTTTTGATGAGATGCGCTGCGCGCACTGCACTGCACTGCACTATCGCACTGAGCTGCTGAGCCATCCAGCTGCAAACATAACCACCAACCTCAGTCCCATAATTCCTGACCAATGAAAATCAACCATTTCTTTTCCATTTTCATTAATAGAAAATACCTTTTCCATTTTCATTGATAGAAAGTCTTTTCCATTTCATTGATAGGATTTTCTCCATTGCCTTTAATCAATCCACCATTTCTCTCACTATTGGGCTTCTTGTTTGGAGAACTGGTTGATCATGCCTAGCACTCCCTTGCGGCCCTTATCCTTGACCTTGATGCTCTCGACCATGGACGCGTTCAAGTCGTAGGAGTTGCCTATATCGTCGTGTCTTTTTCCCTGGCCCAAGACTGACGGCAGGACATTTTTGGCGGAAGTGGGTCGTTCTTGCTCATGCGCCGCTTTGGGGCCTTTGTTGCCGTAGCTCTCGAGAAAGTACATGTACGACTTGATCATCTTGTCGTCTTGGTAATAATCGTCGAGCCCGTCCAACTCGCCGTCGCTGGAACTTTCGGAATCGGACCGCGTGGCCTTGGCCCTTTTGGCCTTGTCCTTGCGTTTCTGCGTCGCCTTATGCGAGGCCTTGGTTCCCACCATCATGTTCTTATCCTTCTCCTCGAAATTGAACATGGCAAAGTAGCACACGTGCCCAAGTCCATCCACGTGGATCGTGTACTCCCGGAAGAAATCGATGATGGCACTGGAATTGTTGGAGATTTTGAACCAGAGCACGAACGGCGTGAGAATCAAACTCAAGATCTCGTTGAGGATGATCACGATCTTCAAGTTGTAGAGCTCACAGAACTTGTTCTTGACCTCCACCGTGTGGAGCCGGCCGTTCCACGAGCTGGGCAAGTAGTGTGTGAATTGGGACACGTACCTGAGCAGGGCCTCTGGGTCGTAGAAAAAGGAGGCAGCTCTGGAGTTGGTATTTTCCGCCGTGCTGGTGATTTGTGAAGCCTTTTCGGGGTTGGTTGACACGGCAAACAACGTGCCGAGGATACTGATGTAGAACAAGGTGCTTCTTCCTTCGGTTAGCTCAAACGACCAGAAGTTGTGCTCCTCGTTTTCAAACAACAATCCCATAATCACTAGAACGGCAATCAAAGCACCGGTAACAAAGTTGATCAACGTCAACAAGTTGATGACAAGCACGCTGCTTGGGAATTGGCTGATGTAAGTATTAGCCGGGCCAATGGAGAGGTGCAAGCGTTTGTTGAAGAAATGGGACAATTCATTGAACTCCCTCAACTTCCACTCGGCCCAAGGCGTATATTGTCTGAGTCCTAACAAAGACGCCGGGTTGGCCTTGTACTCGTTGAAGTAGCGGAAGAAATATAGGAGCACAAAATATATGACGATGAAAGGACAAAGTAGGAGGTTGATAATGGCCGCCATTTTGAACCGTGAGTTGAGTTCCTGGGACATCAGATTGCGAGATGCTTCTTTTAAAACGCTGGGGTTGACCTGGCCATTATCGTTGAAGATGAAGTTGTTGATGCAAATCTTAATGTTCCACTCCAATGTCCGTGTGAGAACAGACTTGCTGGAGGCTATTTCAGATAAAAATCGGGGGAGAGGAATTGCAATGTCCAACACATCCTTGTTAATAAGTGCAATCATGTAATTTTCCTTGCGCATGATACGGTTGGCAATGTCATGGGCATTCAACCGCACCTTGGAGTTGAGGTCGTTCATGTACAACAGAGAACGGTGGCTGGAAGCAGTCAAGGAGTTCTGGTCCTTCAAAAGCATTATTCGTTCCACAATGGTGGACCACGAGATGGTCATGAGTTCTCCATCGTCGGCTATATCGAGCAAGTGCCTGTAGAAGTTCCTAAGCTCGGATAGCTTGTACTTGGCGTCGAAGTAGAGCTGGAGCACGCGGAGCCCGATGTAGCCTAAGAATCCAAGGAGGAGAAACTTGACGGACGCTGGGACCCGGTGGATGAGAAACCCTTGGATCACGAGGTCCTTAAGCGTGATGACCGAGCCCGAACTGGAGTGCCAGTGACTGAAAAACTTGTCATAGTCGATTCCCCACCTAAGAAACGTGGTGAGCAAAAGCGTAAAGATCAAAATCAAAAGGTCAACGATTCGGCTGGCCATAATGCTCATGAGTCCCTTGCCTCGATAGTAATAGTACACGTCAATAAGAAACTCGTCCATATTGACGATATTGGCCCATAAGTAGAGCGCCCGCTCCTTGGGAGGAATGTGGATCTTATTGGTGCCACGCCGCTGGTACTGGGGCCGAACGGGCTTTTGTTGTGCAGTCTGTTTCCGAAAAGACACGTTGGCGTTGAAAAGCGGTAGACTTTGATCAGCTTTCCCGTTCCCGTTGTCTCGGCCCGGAAGCTGGAACATCACGGAGCGTTCGGTGTCCAAGGCCTTTTTTGAAGGCGAAGGCGGTTTCAACGCCGTGGCTTGGGGCCTTGTTCCTTCCTTAAGCGGCCGTAACCCTTCAAGTAATGGAGATGGAGGGCCCAGCGAGTCGGTGTACACGTCCAGATCCGGTTCCGAATCAAGCAAGTTCTTGTCTTGATTTGGCCGGTCGGCATTGAGCCGTTTGGAAAATTCCGGAGGCGAGTACTGGAGTGGATCCAGGGGTCTGTGCAAAAACCGTTGGGAATCCAAGTTTCGGTCCAACAACCTGTCTGAATCCTGGTTTCTCTCCCGCCCCCTTCTTGCTGCATCATGGGCTGGGTTTAAGAAACTCTCCGTGAATCCCCCCGTGCTCTCCATACTGGTGGGCGCTTGCATGCCTAGCAGGTCCTCCTCGTCATAGTAGTGGTAGTTCTCATTCAAGCGGCTGTAGACGGAATGTAGGCCAAACACACGCAGGAGAAACGTATCTGTGTGAGCCGAATTGTCATCTTCGTTTCCGTGCGGAGTGTATGACATGGTCAGGCGTGGCAAGGGTGGTGGCAAGGCGTGGCAAGGCGTGGTAAGGTGTGGTTTGGCTGGTCAAGTGAAGAGTGTGGAGCAGTGAGTGATAGCGCGCGGTCGTTATCGCCTGGTGTATAAGCTGTGCGGCTGCATCACCTGCCTACAACACATCCATATCAATCTATATTATATATATATCCAAATCCATATGTTTGATATTGATCTTTTAGTAAATTGGTTCAAGACTAGATACTCCTGAATACCAAGCATGCTAGTATGTGATGCAATATTCCAGGCTTCCAAGAGTGCTAGTGACATTATCAGGGCGTATTGAGGTTTTCTCCTAGTTCAAACATCATGAATAATATAACCGTAAATTAGTTGACTTTTCTTTTCACGTTCTAATTTTTCACGTTCTAATTTTTCACGTTCTAATTTTTCACGTCCAATTTCTTTCACTTCCTAATTTTTCGGGTCTGTGGGATCATTTTGACCCGTGTCGAAGATCTGGTCAACAAGAGTGTTCGCCATTGATTCAATGGTGAAGTCTAGAAGAAAGTATTTACCATTGAATCATGAGGTACTCGATGATAAATGGATTGAGACATTCTATGACATTCTATAGCTCTTCCATTTTCGGTGCACGCGTATATTCTTTAAGGGTGCCAAGGGGCAAGAGTCAAGCCATAAAAAAAAGTGGATGTAAATTGTAAAGGGATTGGGGTTCTTATATAATATTCTCCTGCTTTTGTGTGCATGCGGTTGCCACCATTCTGAAACAGCTGCAAAGAAACATGCTGCAAAGAAAAACTCGGGTATATAAAGTCGCACGCTTCCCTTATTTCGCTGGGCTATCATTTAATTCCGCCTCATTCCTCCTTTTTGTTCCTCTCCTTAAGGTACTTCTTACTAGGCCCCTGAGATTGTCAAATTGTCAAAAGTATGATACATTGGTAGTTATTGATAGAATCCCTTGGTTTTGATCCTCATCACTACTACTACTACCAGTGCTGCTATTTCCTGACTCAATGCTGCTATTCCTGACTCAAGTCCAAGGGGTGTCAAAGTGGTTTAAAATCATCAAGGGACTAGTATAGTATCTTGGTGGTGCTAGGACGATTCTAGGAGTGGGTGTATTAAAGATGCGAAATAGGACAATTACGCTATATGGTACGTATGCTCATAATGGATTAGACATGTCTAGATTTCCCGTCCTATTTAATGAACAATATAACTTCCAGGCACTGAGTTGATGTTTAGACAATTAGGAAAGAGACGATGTAAAATGGGACCTGGAGCATTGGACAATTAAGATTGGACAATTAGACACTTAGACAATTGGACAATTAAGATTGGACAATTAGACAATTAAAGTCTGCCAAATACATAAGTGAAACTTCTAGACCTGACAACTGACATTACACAATTCGACAAGTCAGACGATCACGTAACTTTAGACAATAGACTTTGGACAACAGACTTTGGACAATAGACAATACACAGGTTAAGCTATCCTGGTTGATACACTCCCAAAGTCTTATACTCCTCTAGTTGCACAGACTACTAATGAACCAGTATAGCAGTATAGTAGTATAGCAGTATAATGTAGTGAAAGAGCTAAATCACAATACTAGTATTTCACCAAACCCTTTCCATTTTACGGCAGTACCAATAGTACATAGTGGTACCGTTAGTAGTAGCATTTTTTTTGTCTTACGATACTTTCATGTCACGACTGCACATTGCAATAGACTGGAAGGTGCTAGGAAAACCCCCCAATATTTCTGAATGGCTGTAGCAGACGAGATCTGTTGGTTGTACTAAGAAATGAAACAGCATGACCGAGTATGGGCAGGTGCGCGCACTTATTATTTGACCCAGTGCTTCTAACCCTGTTACATACCAGCCCGAATAGATAAAGTCTGGAATGGTACTCTACACTGGAAAAAGGTGATCAAAGGTGCAATGAAAACTGGCCAACCACCAAGGTTTAGGTTACTAATTTGGAGTACTAATTTAAAATACTATTTTAAAATACTATGTTTGGAGTACTACTTTGGAGTGCTGAAGATAAATTGGGTGCTGGAGAGAAGACTAAATACCGATAATTGTGGTCCGTTAAGTGGTGGAGGATTGCTAAATTCCATCCTCACACATCCGCGCAAACGGTATTTGCAAGGGCACATTTAGGTTTGGGGCCGGGAAAAAATGAAGGGGTGTACTGGTGTAAGTGAATGGAGTATAAGCGGAGGTCTGGATGTTTGTGAATTGGCTGGTGGATTTTGATTGGTGGAAATTGCCTGCTGAAATTGGCTGCTGAAATTTGCAGGCTTGAATTTGCAGGCTTGAATTTGCAGGACTTTGCCTGAAACACCCATCGGGGTGAGGCGAGAAATGCCGTGATTAGTAGCCTTCGCATCGGGAATGCGCGCAGGTGCAGTCTGGCGCGAGTTGCAACTTCACTTAAACTTAACTTTATTAACAGTGCACCACAGCGAAGCGCGCCAAGCCTTGGCTGCGGATGCCAAGTTTCAGCACTGAAACGGGGGGTTCTGGTGCGGAATGCTTGGTTTTTTTTAAAAAAAAGAAAAAAAATACCTTGGGTCCTTGGAATGCGGCCACGTGACGCGGCTCCTGACCTTTTTTCATTTGGCCTTTTTTCCATTTTTCTTCCCCGCCTGGCCCCTGCTGTCGCACTTATAAATAGCTTTTTTCCTCCAACAAGAACAAAGCGCGTCCACGCACCCCTCTATCGCTGGCCTTCGGCGCGCCTGACAATAGGCGCTCCAAGCTGTCAAGTTAATTTTTTCCCGGTGGCCTGATTTGGCCTTGCTTTTGGGGGTGGTTGTACCTTTTGGTCTTTGGAGCCCCACAAAAAAAAGAAAACATCCGGCGCCCTTGCCCCTGGGCCTCTAGGCAGGCCATGTCTCGGCCATGTATGCAGTTTATTTTGGTAAGGTGTCGCTCCGCCTCTTAAACATGTTTCGCACTTGATCTGGTCGCCTAAACCTTATCGTAACCACTGCACCCGTGCCAAAACCAACGCTCGAAAAGGGTCTCCTGCCTTTTTTTAACTTTTAACCCGTCCTGTTGTTTGGTACTCCGTTTGCTTCTATATATAGTATCGGGCCCGACCCGTCTTGTCGTCTCCAAGCCACGGTGCTCCTTCTGCCAACTTTATTTTCTAGATCACCTGCATGTGTCTCGCATATAAGCTTTTTTTTTCGTGCGGTCAGGCATACAACGCTTTCTTCCTTCATTCCTCTACTTCTACACACAGGCCTTGCTCACTTTTCGATTTTTCCCCTTTCACATCCGACTACTCTCCTAGGCCTTCTCTTGTGTTTCCATTTCAATCTCAAGCTTCTGCTCCGGCTCAAGGTTGTACGCTTCTTCTTTTATAAAAAAAAAAAGGCCTTTGTTTTCCTCTTCTAGCCGTTCTCGGACAAATCATTCACTGACCCGCCCAACTTCAATCCTTTGCTGCCGGCCTTCTCACGTCCACAATGCCCCAAAGAAACTTGACGCTGAACGCCGTTGACTCAAGGGTGGCCGACAACTCTGTCAACCCCTTTGCGTCCGAATTGGACAACTCCGAGTCGCCTACTTCTTCGTTGGCGGAATCGGAAGAAAACTTGAGAATCGACCCGGCCCAGCAAGGCGACCACAACTATGCTCCATACTCAGGCTTTTATTCACAAAACGGCAACTCGTCCAACTTGTTGCTGCGCAGTTCGTCCAGAGGAGGAGGGGAAACTGACCGCTTTATAGATCCGAGCAACCAATCGCCCAATCCAAATAACAATGGTGATCCAATTCAGGTGACTTCGGAATTCGACCGCTACCCTTCCATGGCAGGCTCTCGAGTGGTTTCATCCACGTCGTTGGCCTCTCAGTTTAGAAACATGGGTCCTAAGGCTTACAAGAGCTCGCTGAGCCACGAGGACTCGTCCACCAAGTCGTCCGACCCCTTTGTCTCCAACGTGGACTTTTCTCCTTTCGGTGGATACCCAGCTTCGTCATTCCCCTTGCATATCGACGAGAAGGAGAATGATGATTACTTGCACAACCCTGATCCCATTGCGGATGCCGAATATGACAAGAACCGGTTCATGTACGACCTAAAATACATGGATCGCCGGTCTTTCTTCGGTCTATTAGGCTTCGTTCTTTTCATGATTATTGCCATCGTCATTTTTATCGTCTTGCCGGTGTTGACCTACTCGGGAATCACCAACCACCCCAAGCCCGAAAGTTATGAGATCTTGACCAAGTATCAATATCCATTCGCTGCAGCCATTAGAACAAGCTTGATTGATCCAGACACGCCCAAGGATTCCTTAACGAAGGAAAACAGTAATGGAGAGCAATGGGTTTTGACCTTTTCCGATGAGTTTAACGCTGAAGGTAGAACGTTTTATGATGGAGACGATCAGTTTTTCCAGGCCGTTGACCTTCATTATGATGCCACCAAGGATTTGGAGTGGTACGACCCAGATGCCGTCACCACGGCCAACGGAACATTGATTTTGAGGATGGACGCCTACAAAAACCACGACTTGTTTTATAGGTCTGGTATGGTCCAATCCTGGAACAAGCTTTGTTTCACCCAAGGCCAAATTGAGGTGGCTGCCATGTTGCCCAACTACGGTAACGTTTCAGGTTTATGGCCTGGTTTGTGGACCATGGGAAATTTGGGAAGACCCGGATACTTGGCCACCGCAGAGGGAGTCTGGCCATACTCTTATGATTCGTGTGACGCCGGTATCACCGCCAACCAATCATCTCCAGATGGTATTTCATATCTCCCAGGCCAAAAACTCAATGTCTGTACATGTCCAGGCGAGGACCATCCTAACAGGGGAACCGCACGTGGAGCCCCAGAGATTGATATCATTGAAGGAGCAGTTGATACCACTGTGAAAACGGGAGTGGCCTCTCAGTCGCTTCAGGTTGCACCCATGGACATCTGGTACATGCCAGACTATAACTTCATCAAGATCCACAATAGTGATGTCACCACAATGAACACATATGCAGGAGGCCCCATTCAGCAGGCCGTTTCTGGAACCACCACATTGAACGTGACATGGTACCAATATGGAGACCATGAGCACCACTTCCAAACGTATGGCTTTGAGTATTTGAACGACAACGACTCGGGCTACATCACGTGGTATGTGGGCCCCAACCCCACCTTCACTATGGAAGCAAATGCCTTGGGCCCCAACGGTAACATCAATTCCCGCCGAGTGTCCAAGGAGCCCATGTCAATTGTCATGAACTTGGGTGTGTCCAACAGTTGGGCATACATTGACTGGCCGTCCATCCACTTCCCCAGTTCCATGCAGGTCGACTATGTTCGTGTTTACCAGCCCGAGGAGGACATTAACATGACATGCGATCCCGTCGACTTCCCAACGGCCGCGTACATTGAGAGCCATCCCAACGCATATTACAACCGCAACACCACCACCTGGAAACAGGCTGGGTACTCCACACCCAAAAACAAGTTGGTCCATGGATGTTAAAGTTGGTCCATGGATGTTTAAGTTGTTTTGGTGATTTTTCATTTGATGATGAAATCTTGAAATGTGGAATTGTTCCAATCAAAATTTTAAAGTTTCAAATTTTTTTTTTTGAACCTTGAATTTTTCGGCATTTTTTTTCCAAAATTCTGGTCCTCATTTGGTCCTCATTTGGTGATGTTCATTTGATGGGGGTGCTCGTTTGATGGGGGGTGCTCGTTTTGTCAAATTTTTGGTTCTTTTGTTTGGTCTGGGGATATCGAAAAGAGGCTTGTTTTGAAAGCACGTTTGGCGCGCCAGCCGCGGTCATTAGACGGGTAACTTAGCCAGAGTCTAGTCCCCACCCAGAACCTAAACAAACAAAACTCATGTCGAGAAAGAAATATGAAGCCATGGGGGAAATCGAGTGTGGGACCATGGCATAGATATTGGCCTCGAGATTCCGGGGCTGTACGCCGTTTCTCACGATACATTGAGGGAGGCTTAGACTAAATTCTAGGCATGTTTAGTTACATTGTGTGTGAACTGCGCATGGAAAGTCTTGCAGCACAATGGAGCGGATAAAAACGCCGCTTCCTATTTAAAACAGGCAGGCCGAGACCTTTTTAGATTTTGTAACTTTATAGACTTCAGCTTTTCCATCCTTTTCTAATCTTCCACCATCCTGGCCCTGCTTCAGTGTCCAACATGGCCCGCCGAAACTTGACCCATGATACCTTGCCTCAGCATGCAGGCAACGGCCCCACATACGACTCATACCAGGACCCCGACTCCGCCAACCCATTTCTGGATCCCAACCACCTGGGGGCTCCTCCCTTCGAGGGCCGCTTGGTGGACAGCTCCCCCAACTCCTATTCTTCCTACAGCTTGGGGTACGACCGAAATAGACGCTACTCCACTGAACAAGGGTACCCACTCCACAACACCGACTCGTATACCGAGGACAAGAGCCAGCAGAGCCAGCAAGACTCGGCCAGTCTCCTCTGGCATCCGGAGGGAAGCTTTATGCCTGTGCAGGGCGACTTGTCGCCGTTTGGAGGGTATCCTCCGTCGCAGTTTCCTCTTTATATCACTGACCGGGAAGACGATGATCATCTCCATAACCCGGACCCCATTGCCGATGGGGCTTATGATAAGAACCGGTTCTGGCACGATTTGAAGCGCATGGACCGCCATTCCGCTTGCAACCTCATCAGTATAGTTGTGTTTGGGTTGATGGTGTTTTCGGTGTTGACCGTGCTCCCCGTGCTTACTTTCTCGGACATTATCGCTTCGCATAAACTCGAGACGGCAGAGATCTTGACGGCTTACCAGTATCCGATGTCCAGTGCCATCCGCTCGAGTCTCATAGACCCCGATACCCCGCAAGAAGCTTTGAAGAAGACGGTGAATAGCGGCGAGGAATGGGTCTTGACGTTTTCGGACGAGTTCAATGTCGAAGGGAGGACCTTCTATGATGGAGACGACCAGTTCTTCCAGGCCGTAGACCTTCATTATGATGCCACCAAGGATTTGGAATGGTACGACCCAGATGCAGTCACCACGGCCAACGGTACCTTGGTCATCAAGTTGGATGCCTATAAAAACCACGACTTGTTTTATAGGTCCGGCATGGTGCAGTCTTGGAACAAGCTCTGCTACACACAGGGGGCCATTGACATCTCGGCCCGGCTCCCCGGTTACGGAAACGTGTCGGGGTTGTGGCCCGGGCTCTGGACCATGGGGAACTTGGGCCGTCCTGGCTACTTGTCCACCACCGACGGTGTTTGGCCCTATACGTATGAGTCGTGCGATGCGGGCATCACTGCCAACCAGTCGTCTTCGGATGGTATCTCATACTTGCCCGGCCAACGTTTGAACGCATGCACATGTCCCGGCCAGGACCACCCAAATAGAGGCACAGGCCGAGGAGCACCCGAAATCGATATCGTGGAAGCAAACATCAACACCGACTTGGATTTGGGTGCAGTGTCTCAATCTTACCAGGTGGCTCCGTTCGATGTCTGGTACACGCCCGACTATAATTTCATCAAGATCTTCAACGCAGAGGTGTCGGCCGTGAATGCATACGTGGGAGGTCCTTTCCAGCAAGCCGTGTCGGGGTTGACCACTCTAAACCCCGCATGGTATGAGCTTGGTACAAATGCCCAGCAGTTTCAAAGCTATGGGTATGAGTACCTTAATCACGATGACACTGGGTACATCACGTGGCATGTGGGTCAGAACCCCACGTTTCACATCGAGTCGTATTCGCTCGGTCCCAATGGAAATGTTGGCTTTAGACGCATTTCCAAGGAGCCCATGTCCGTGATCATGAACTTGGGTATGTCCAATAACTGGTCATACATTGACTGGCTATCCTTGGTGTTCCCCAGTCACTTGGAGGTGGACTATATCCGCATATACCAACCAGCCGACAGAATAAGCATGACATGCGATCCTCTGGATTACCCCACCTCCGAGTACATCAAAACACATGCCAACGCGTACCGAAATGTGAACTTCACGAGTTGGGAAGATGCTGGGTACTCTATGCCGCGGAACAAGCTTCTCCATGGGTGTTGATAGACTCTTGATATAACATCACTCCTTATTAAAGACCAGGCTGCAAAGGCCCGACCCCATTTTATTCCATCATTCCAGTTCACGTGCATTTTGAAAAGACGATTGACGAGTTGACTCCGCCAAACCCAAACGAGTTACACACAGCGTGTTTAATCTCCTTCTGCTTGCTGTGGTTTGGTACATAGTCGAAAAGTGAAAACGATTCCGCATCGTCACTCTCGTGTCCGCCAATATTGTCGAGGTTCAAGGTTGCGGGTATGGACCCGGATTCCAACGCTTTAAGCGTAAAGGCGGCCTCCACCGCCCCAGCAGCCCCAAGCAAGTGCCCCGTAGACGATTTCGTGGACGAAATACACAACGTTTTGTTTTCTCCAAATAATTTCTTGATTGCATTGTTCTCGGCCCGGTCTCCGATGACCGTGGACGTGGCATGTGCATTGATGTAGCCAATCTCCTTGGGGTCAAGTCTGGCTCTTTCCAACGCCATTTGCATAGACCTATAAGCCCCTTCTCCGGACTCTTGCGGTGCTGTTATATGGTGTGCGTCCCCGCATAAGCCATACCCAGACACTTCTCCGTAGAACTTGGTGATCCCCCTAGCCACGGCATGGTCCAACTTCTCGAGGATCAAGATTCCACAACCCTCGCTTAGTACAAACCCGGACCGGTTTCCGTCAAACGGACGGGAGGCTTTGCTGGGTTCAGACTCATACTCAGTTACCACAGAACGAGCACGTGCGAAGCCTGCTAAAGCTAGAGGGTGTAACGAAGCCTCTGTTCCCCCACACACCATCACATCAGCGTAGTCATTCTTTATGAAGTTGTAAGCGTCTCCTATGGCATTGAGTCCTGTAGCGCAAGCAGTGGAAACCGAATGCAAGGGCCCCTTGAGCCCGTACTTGATGGAGATGTTCCCTCCAGCCATGTTATTGAGTAGTTTTGGAATGAAAAGCGGCTGCACTTTCTTGTAGCCAGCACTTGCAAAGCCTGTGGCATTCTCATAGATATCGGAAAAAGAGCCGATTCCCGAACCCACGGCAACACCCACTTTGGTGCGGTCCATGGTGTCAAGAGACTCTGCTAGATGCGCATCGTGCAACGCTTCTTTGGTGGCTGCTAGTCCATACTGGGAAAAAAGGGCAAGACGCCTTGCTTCGCTGGCTTCAAGGTGGTCTAGAACATTCCACGCCCCTGAGTCTTTGGATCCTTGGGGTACCTGGCCCACCACTTTGGACGGCACTTTGTTCCAGCCGCTTGAGGTATAGTCTGGGAAGGATGTGGTGGACACCAACCCCGATTCATTATTTATAAGCCTTTTCCATGAGTGTTTGAGGCCCACGCCCAAAGGGGAAATCAAGCCAATACCTGTAACAACTACTCTGGTCATTGTACCAATTCTGGTAGTAGGTGGTGGTTTGTAGGTAGTAGGTGGCAGGCGCCTGCAGAAGGTGCAGTAAAATCTGTGGCGAGCATTCCATGTGAGTATGGGGTAACCAGTCAGTGAAGCAGTCGAGGGGAAAAAAAAAAAGAGAAGAGAGAGAAAGAAACAATAGGGAATCCGTCTATTTATATACCTTTGTGTTTGTGTTTGTTTTGGTTTTGGTTTTTGTTTTTGTGGTTGTAGTTTTGGTGTTGGTGTTGGTTTGGTTTGTGTGGTTGTTTTGTTGCTAATAATTAGCTTCTTTTAAGCCTAGTGTCTCTTTATAAGGTTTACACTCTGGTCCGATCACTCATATTTTCAGTGAATATGAGCATTGACCAAAGTGAAAGAAATAACAAACGGCCACCAAAAATCCAAAACATCCCCAATATAAAGAAGAAGTAGACCAAAATAATCCTGAAACATCAATAAAACAAACCCCCCAATTTTATAACTTTTTTTTTTTGCAAATGTCTGGTCACTATAGTGGCCTCTGTTGTAAGCACTCAAGCTGGGGTCGCATTCAAGCCTTTCGTGTCATGCTCAATCGACACAATTTTTGTCTTTTTTCCTACCACTCTCTCACCTACAGCACCCACTATGTATTCTAACGCCCGTTCAGACACATTATTCTTGGGCGGAGAGAAAGTGTCCGGAGAAGATATCAGAAACCAAAATGTCTTGGCGGCTCTCTCAGTGGCAAATGTGGTCAAGTCATCCTTGGGACCCGTTGGTTTAGACAAGATGCTCGTGGACGATATTGGTGATGTCACTGTCACCAACGACGGCGCCACCATCCTCTCGTTATTGGATGTGCAGCACCCGGCGGGTAAAATCTTGGTGGAATTGGCCCAACAACAGGACAGAGAAGTGGGCGACGGAACCACCTCCGTGGTGATCATTGCCAGTGAATTGTTGAAGAGAGCCAACGAGTTGGTCAGAAACCAGATCCACCCTACCACCATCATCACAGGCTATAGATTGGCCTTGAAAGAGGCCGTCAGGTACATCAATGAGGGCTTGTCGCAAAACGTGTCTGCTTTGGGCAAGGAGACCATGGTCAACATTGCCAAGACGTCCATGCTGTCGAAAATCATAGGGCCCGACTCGGACTTTTTCGCCAAGATGGCTGTGGATGCCATGTTGGCCGTGAAAACAACCAACCCCAAGGGTGAAACAAAGTACCCCGTCAAGGCAGTCAACATTTTGAAGGCCCACGGAAAGTCTTCCCGGGAATCCATGTTGGTGGATGGCTATGCTTTGAACTGCACAGTGGCTTCCCAAGCCATGAACAAGTCTATCAAGAACGCAAGGATTGCGTGCTTGGACATGAACTTACAGAAAGCCAGAATGGCCATGGGTGTTCAAATAAACATTGATGACCCTGATCAGTTGGAGGAAATAAGAAAGAGAGAATACGGCATTATCATTGAGAGAATCCGTAAAATCATCAATGCTGGAGCAAACGTCATTCTCACAACCAAGGGTATTGACGACTTGTCATTGAAGGAGTTTGTTGAGGTCGGTGCCATCGGTGTTAGAAGGTGCAAAAAAGAGGACTTGAGACGTATCGCAAGAGCTACCGGAGCTACATTGGTCAGCACATTAGCCAACTTGGATGGCGAAGAGACGTTTGAGTCGTCGTACTTGGGATACGCAGATGAAGTGGTGCAAACCAAGATCAGTGACGATGAATGTATATTGATCAAGGGCACCAAGCAACACTCGTCATCGTCGATTGTGTTGCGTGGACCAAACGAGTACCTGTTGGACGAGATGCAAAGATCGATCCATGATTCATTGAGTGTGGTGAAGAGAACCTTGGAGAGCGGAAACGTGGTGCCAGGAGGAGGAGCCGTTGAGACCGCTTTGAATATCTACTTGGAGAGATTTGCCACCACGGTGGGATCCAGAGAACAGATGGCCATTGCGGAGTTCGCCAATGCACTTCTTGTGATTCCAAAGACGTTGGCCGTGAATGCAGCCAAGGACTCGTCGGAGTTGATTGCCAAGTTGAGAACATACCATGCGGCATCGCAGACGGCCAAGAAGGATGACTTGAAGAGAAAGAAGTATAAGAACTACGGATTGGACTTGATCAACGGCAAGATCGTGGACGAGTCAGTGAACGGAGTGTTGGAGCCCACGTTGTCCAAGATCAAGTCGTTGAAGTCAGCATTGGAGGCATGCATCTCGATCTTGAGAATCGATACTATGATCACGGTGGCGCCTGAGCCTGAGCAGGAGGACCCTCATCAGCACTAATGACACAGTTATAGAGTGGTGTTACAATAGTGGTAAACAAAGGAGTGTGTAAATTAATAATGCAAATTAGAAGAAGTAAAGAGAAATGGAAGAATGAGTTCGAAACAATGCGTGGCCTTGGTCGCGGGGTATCAGAGGAACAACAAGTTATTCCATGCGACATCAAGCAAGATGGAGCCTTAATAGGCCCGGAATGGGCCTAAGCGGGGGCTAAACGGAGCCTAAATAGGACCGGAATGGGACCCGAGTAGACTCTTCACGCAATGTATTGTTTGCTAGCAGCCCTAGGCACACCCAACAAAGGCGCGCCTTTGGAATGTACATTGTAACAGTGCGCATTCCCAGAGACTGGCGACTTCTCGCGTAGCGGAGTGCGTGGGGTCACCAGGCCTCCGAGACTGTACTGAGACGAGTACAGTTTTCTCAAGGAAAGCGCCGAGTTGATGGATCTGGAAGACTCGTACGATGCAAGGGAGTGGTTCGACTTGGAGTGCATGCTGGACAAGCGGTAGTACTCGGACTTGGCCATTGTTTCCGCCTCGCGCTTTTCCTTGAGGTCGTGTTTGATGGAGCTGAGGAAAGGCTGGAGCACCACCACCAACTCTCGTTCAGTTAGCGTAAGGTTCCATTGTAATAATCCAATGAGCTCGCGTTCCGCCAGGTTGATTTCCTGGTTGGTCAAGAGCCCGTCCGTGTATTTGGTCCAGTGCTTATTAAGTGGGCTCGAGTCGTTCAACGACTTGGCACTTAATATGAGCGCAGCCAAAAAGATCCGGTGCCGGGTGCTCTCCATGCCCACGGCATTTCCTGGCAACACATTGCGGAGACGGTTGAGGTACACGAGCGATGCCATGAGTGTAGGTGTTTGTACGTTGGAGTATCTGACCAAGCCATTGATGAAGCTCTTCAATGGGGCCACTTCCACTGGGGCCACGAGGAACTTGCCCACCTGGTCGAAGTTTTTCTTGACGGGCTTGACCTGGATCACTGCAGAGGTGGTGGATACCAAGAGGTCAATCATGTCCTCGGACACAGGCTGTCTTGCGAAGATTTTCAAAGCTTCCGAGTCTGACATGTCTGGAGTGAAGTTTGCAGTAATTTGGGGGTGCGAGGGACAGTGAAGGGAGAAGACTTAAAAGGACTAGCAGTTCTTAGAGCAAAAGAAAACACTCAAGGAAGAAGAAGCAATAAAAAGTAACCAGCCGCTCCAGCATCCGGAATCCCCATGATTATAAGCAAGTGCATGCTACGCGTAGATGAATATTGACATATTATTTTCTCAAGAAAGCCAAAGCATCTGGCAGGGGTGCGTCAATTTCCTAGTTGGGCTGCTGTGGGTACTAAAAAACCGCGTCTATCCACGCTTGTCGCGAGCCTTGTGCAAGACATATGCGCCTATCGCCCCTTTTTGGTTCGACGCGGCAGCCTCTGAAATTAAAAGGACACGAAATACGCACCCACCAATATCTGGAGGAGCGATGGTCGCAGCCAGGAATTTCAATGCACATGTCTCAAATAAACGGCTCTCCTTGGCGAAGACGTCCCACTCAATTTCACCTCTGTATACCCCGTAACACCAAATAAAAATTCTTTGCAAATTGCATTTTTTATATCAACCGCAGTCATTCCCAACGTGCACGGTCCAGATGCATATTTTCATTTAGCTACACCATCCTTAGACGGGGACAAGGTCGCGGTGGTGGGACATTGTCTCAGTTAGCTTTGGCCGAAGGTTTGCGCGAAGTATGCAGTCGGGATGCCGCAGCCACGTCTTTTGGCAGCTACACGAAATGAGAAGAGCATTGAACCAGCAAGGTTTTAGGCGGACTTGCTTTTAACAGTAAAAAAGTAGAAAACAATCGAGTACAAATTCCAATTTCAAATGGACGTGTATCGTTTTACACACTAACTACAAAAACAAAGGCCCCTTAAATGGCCTGGGAGTCTGGGTAGAAGAAGAAGGCCAACGCGACTATCAAGTAGGTACTCAAGAGCATTGCGCCCTCCAACCAGTTGGACTCACCATCGAGAATCACTAGGTTGGTAATGAACACCGACACAAACATGATGGCCGTTTCAAACGTGGAGAAGTATAACGACATGGGCACATCAAGAATCCAGCCAATAATCACCATGAATGGCGTGACAAAAAGCGCAATCTGGAGAGAAGAACCCACAGCTACGCCAATGGCGAGGTCCATCTTATCCTTCATGGCCACAATGATGGCCGTAGCATGCTCTGCTGCATTTCCCACAATAGGAATGATGATTAAACCAATGAAGGTCTTGGACAAGCCCGACAGCTCCACAATATCATCAATGGCGCCAACCAAGTAGTCAGCACAAAAGGACACCATTATAGTTGCGCCCACGAGCACCGACAAGGCGCCCACAATGGACAAGTTCTCCAGGGTGACTTCGCGCTCATCGCCAAGAGGAGTTGCAGACGTGATGATCCCTTCATCCTCGTTGGTCTGTTCCTCAAACAACACCTTGTGCGTCTTCAATTGAAACACAAGGTACAACACATAGAGCGCAAACAAAATCAATGCCACGCCTCTGGACAAACTCAAGATAAGGCCATCTGAGTCCAGGCTAGGGTCGGGGAATCCCACATTGTCACCGGAACTAGGCATCGATGCGTGGAATGCAGCAGGGATCAAAAGTCCAGCGGTAGCCAAGGCCATGAGCGAAGACATGGTCTGGGCCACGGTCTGGTTGAAGGTTTGTTGCACTCTGGTGATGCCTCCAGCAATAAAGCAGCATCCCAACACCAACAACAAGTTGGACAAGATGGAGCCAAGCATAGAGGCCTGGACGATCCTCACCTGGTTATCCTTCAAAGCAATCACAGACACAATAAGCTCCACGGCATTACCAAAGGTAGCATTCAACAAACCACCAATGGTCTGGCCCGTGTGTTCAGCCAACTCCTCAGTGGCAAAGGCCAAAACCAGCGCCAAGGGCACGATGGCACAGAAGTTGATCCAGAAAACAGCGTTGGAACCCCAGTCCAAGGCACCAGCCAAAAGGCCCAACGGCACAAAGAAAAGGAGGTAGTTGACGGGAGAAGATTTCAACGTCAACTTGGTACCATTTACAATGGAATTGAGCACCGAAGAGGCACGGTTGGTTTTTCTGCCCAATAACGGTGTGGTGGAAGACATGAAGAAATAGAGTGGCTTAGTCTCTGGGAATTGCTATGCTTTTTGTGCGCTGATAAAACCGATCGTTGGTTCGCGGCTTAGTGCTGCACGTGCGGCGGTGCAGGCGACCCCAGTTGAGATGAAATTTCCACCTTGGGCCCAATTGTCCACTATTAATAATAGTCCACTATTAATAAAATACGAATACTGCTTGGAATTTACATTTGTGGAGTCTAGGGTCCAGCCTTGCATTGTTTATCTCTGAAATGAACAGAACCGATCCGTAAGTCACGCAAACCTTATTTGCCCCTCTTCATGTATGCTGCTGCGATCGAACACCGCCTTATTTGGCCCAGCATTCGTTCTTTGGAACCACACGACTCCCCAACTATAAGATTTCACGTCACCAACTCAGTCCACAAGTAAGGAGTAAACACCACCACGGCCGTAATCAAAGCCTCAATGGCCTCCAACAATGCCATGGGGAACCCAAGCACACCCCGTTCCACAAAATTCATGTAGATGGCATAGAAGGCCACGGAGAAGAAATGGTTGAAAAGTAACATGGGGAAAGGCATCATGCCCGACAAAAGCCCGATGGGGCCATCGACACACTCGCCTCCAAGCAAGAAGTACTTGAAACAACCCGTCTGCAAGATCTTAAGGCCCTTGGTATCGGCCGCAAACAACGAGTACAACGCTATGGACAAGGTGTTGACGACCGCGTCCAAGTTCTTTCTCTTGGTGTGGAAGACCAGGAGTTTGCGCCTGACATCTTCATAATCTTCAAAGTCCACATCGTGCAAGAGCCTCACAAGAAGCGTAGTATCGTTCAAGCCCACGGTCATGCCTCCTCCCGTGAGAGGGTGTCTCATGTTCAAAGAGTCCCCAAGCATGATGAAGCCACGGTTGTGTTTGCCCTGTTTAGGAGCACTCATGAACTGGTTCGGCATGGACCGGAACTGCCTGGCCTCTATGGCTTCGAGAAACGAAGGATGGAGCGCTTTGGGGAGGTTGGGGAACACGTCGTTTTTCAAGTAGTTGTAGAAGTCGTCGTTGGACAGCGAGGGTGGTTTCGTCGAGCGGTATGCACACAACATGCGAGTCTCGTCACTGGAGATCTGGTACACCAACACCGGGGCGTGTTTCCCTAGAATCACACACCCACGGTTTGCTCCGGGGAGAACAGCGTTCTTAAGCACGAGTCCCACAAAGTACAGCCCCACGTGCGGCTTGTGCTTGGGCAGATGCTCTTTCCGGAACTTGGAGTAGATTCCGTCGCATGCAAACGTAAGCTTCGCATGGTAGTCTCGAAGCGTGCCATCACCCAACTTCACCGTGACTCCCGTCACATGGTCGGGGTCGTCCTGATCTCTAATAAGAGAGGTGGCATTGCCCTCCACCCACGTGACGTTTTCTTCATCACGCACCATTTTCCGGAGCCCATTCAAAAACTTGCCGTGTCTAAAAGAAACTCCACGCACATTCTCATCTGCATCCCATTCCTTCATATCCAAGGCCTCATCGTCCCGGGCTAGCTTATCGTTGCCGTCAAAAACACAGTCGGCCACCGGGTTGCGCGGCGCCGTTTTCTGGCACACCTCTTTGCTTGTGTAGTTTAGAGTGAGGTCTGTGTCGTTGAATTTGATGTAGTAGCCAGAAACGTGTTTGGCATCAATGCCATTTAAGACTCTCACCATGCCCAACTCCTGGAGCGCCTTGACGCCTGAAGGCTGTAATAACTCGCCCACTATGCGGTCGGGCTCGGACCAGTCGCGTTCGATAATCAACACTTTTCGGCCCTGTCTGGCAAAGGCTGTAGCCACAGCAGGACCAACCACTCCGGCTCCTATAACGATGAGATCAAATTTACTCATGTCCGTGACTATGAATAGACTATATCTAAAAGAAAATTCTTTCTTTTTTTATTTTTTATTTGTGGGGGGCTTAGTAGATCTAAGATGAGTGGCGTTCGCCTGTGTAGGTGTGTGTGGATGCGAAGAACTTGTGGTGGATCTATATCTTAGGAAGATGAAGGCCCGACTGGATTTTCGCTATTTATATTATCACATGGCTCTTTCGCTCCGTCTCGTTTAGTGCGCGCCGTTTGCTGATTTTATGGCGCGATGCCTACAGACGTGCATGCTTGGGTCTGCCGCGTATGCTGTTATGGCTCCTTTTCTGGTGATGCCATGCTCTATTATACTTATTCGTCGTCTTCGTCGTCGTCGTCCCCGTCACTTTCTTCTTCTGCGTCTTGAAGCCACTCCACAAATTGGCTGGCAAATGCACGCACCCGCTGCAAGTCGTCACTGGCACTCGAGGCCTCCGAGGCCCACCATTTCAAAATATTGTCTTCCTCGATGATGTCCATCTCGTATAGCTGGCGAAGAGCAACAAACAAAACCACAGGGCCGTTCTGCGCGTCTAATCCCATACATGTGTTCTGGATGATCTGTGCCAAGTCCACTTGCTCGCTGTCGTTGAACACCTGCCTCTTGAACAAGGCTCCCCACTCACCAAAGATCTTGGCCGAAGCATCTTTGGCGTTCAACGTATCGGTCGATACGAAATGAACTATGCGCTTCACCATGGCTTGCACCGTGGCCAACCTGACCTCGTGGTACGTTACGTTGATGGACATTCTCAACGTATTAAGCTCTAGCAACGCGGTGTCTATGTCGTGGCTGTGCTCCATGGCTCTTTCCACCGTAGCAATGGCTTCACGGTTGAAGTCCTCCTCGTTTTCGTCTTCCTCCTCTGTAAATGCTCCTCCGTCGTAGTCGGTGGACATCATGGATGTGGCTGATAATCTTCTGTTTCTGGATTGACGACGGTTGTTTCTTCTAGCCTTTCTCTTGGTCAACGAAGCAATCGAGTCGTCAGAGATGTTTAAGGACCCAAGAGAGTAGAGCATGCCAGAGTAGTTGCTCACGGAATTACTCTCCAGCTCCGACTCCTCGTCGACCTCCTTATCGGACATGTACAAGACACCCTTCCCATCATCGCCCACCAAGTCCGCATCGTCATTAGCAACCTCACAATGCTCTTCTTCATCATCACTCTTGTCCGAGTCAAAGGACGCATTTTGCTTGTTGTCCTTCTCCAACGGCTTGTCCACAACACGTGTGAGCAGCGAGATGTGCTTCCCCTCTCCAATCACAACGTTGTAGCCTATAACTGCACCGGTCAGGATCTTAACATCCTTCTTGATGATGGTATTGCCGGCCACAATGGACTGGTCGATGGTCACGTTGTCCTCAATCACGGCGTTATCCCAGATGCAGGAGTTGGTGATGACCACATTTGCTCCGATCTTGCAGTTTCTGCCAATCACCGATTTGTCCACCGAGGTGTTGTTGCCAATCACCGTATTAGCACCTATACACGTGCAGTTGCCGATTTTGCACGACTGCGCCAACACAATCTTTTCTTCCTTGTAGATATGATGCACTTCGTACGAGTAGGAAGTATTTTCCACGAAATTTGCATCTGGAGTGAGTGGATAACACCAGCGGGCCAATACGTCCTGGGTGATGGCATTATAAGTGGACCAGCTCTCCACACGCGCAGCATACTCGTAGTCATCAGTGATGTAAGCGTAGATGGTTTTCTTGAGCAAGTCCGAAGTCAACACACCTTTAACAAAGTCCGTTCTGAGCGACTGGTAGTCAAAGTTATCCTGGAACACCTGGGGCACGATGGGCGTGCAAATGTCAACGTGGCAATCGATCAAGTCGTTCCGAACAACAAAGTCGTTCTGGATATCCTCCAACAACTCCGTATCAATGTTGACCAGGCCTTGTTTATTGTCCACGGTGGGGATGGGCTGGTAGTAGTGGCATCTCTGGCTGCTGTTGTCCAACACGAACACGGCGGGATCAAGCTTGGACCGAGACCGGTGGAACGGACTGGCCTCCTCCAACACCATGGTGAGAATGTGGTCCTTATCCAGAGCCTTCTTGCTCTTGTGAAAGGCCAAGGCCTTGGAAAAGTCGATGTTGGTCACCACATCGCCCGAAACCAAGAGAAAGTCGCCGGTGATCAAGCCCCGGTTGTCGATATCTCTCATGGCATCACCTATAGATCTCAGCTCCAAGCTGACCACGGTCTTGACGGCGAACACATCGGTATGGGCCCAGCGCAGCGACTCGATGTAGGCCTGGATCTGGTCGGCATGGGATGAGCACATCAAGTACACCTCGTTGACGCCCGTTTTGGCCAAGAACTCCAAGGTGTATTCAATGAGAGGCACGTTGGCGAGGGGGAGAAGACACCGGGGCTTGACGGACGTGAGCGGCATGAAACGGGACTCGAACGAGTCCGTGAGCACAACGGCCTGGAACCTCTCGTCCTGGACGATTTCCTTTTGCTTTTTGTTTTTGGGAGGCATCCTAGCGTGTGGAATATACTACTGCTACAAACTTTTTTCTAGTGCGGCGTGCGCTCCTCAACTGGACGGTAGTGGGAGCGTGGTTCAGCACGTCTACTAATATTCCGTTATTCTGTCTACCATATTCCGTCTATTCTGTCCACTGTACTTTTGTCTAATACTCTTTCTTACCATTCTATCTAAAGTACTTCTGTCCACTGACTTCTGTCCAGTACTTCTGTCCACTGTACTTCTGTCTGGTAAGATTCTGTCTATCCTGTCTACTCTACTACTATTCCGTCTTACTATTTCGTCCACGCTTCTGTCCACGGTCTATTTTCTATTCCTATTTTACCTACTCCCACTGTAAGTCTGTCTACTTCTGTCTACTTCTATCTACTTCTGTCTACTCCTGTCTATTCTGTCTATTTCTGTCTACTTCTGTCTATTCTGTCCACTACTATTCTGTGCACTACGTTCTAGTAGTATAATAATAGAAGTAGTTAGTTTAGTAATGATTAAACTAGCTTAGTAATTGTGGTGATGTGCTAAGTAAAAAATTTCATCCTAAAAATTTCATCTTAGGATAAGCAGTTGCTGCGTGGTAGTAGTAGTACTACTGTGAATGTACTGGTGTTGGTAACTGGTGGAGAATAGTATAGCTACAAAGTAGTAGTGATGATATAGTAGTCGTAACGAGTATTGGAAAAGTAGTCAGAGTAGTGGAAAAATAGTCAGAGTAGTGGAGTGCCAGTAGAGAGTAAGCACATACGATAGACCGTTCGCCCATACCAGGCACCTCAGGAGTTTAGAAAGAAAAATGTAGTATATAAAATATTAGTGGTGTATAGTCTGTCTCCTTAAGTAGTACAGTAGATATTATAGGTAAACAGTCTTGTAGCAGTATAGTGAAAGATAGTAGCATATGGGTATTTATGTTAAGTGACTGTGGAGTGGTCTAGAGTAATACAGAGGATGTGTAAAATATACAGACTAAATCAAAACATCAGAATCAATTATAAAGTAGATAAAGTAGAATTATGTGTCTAGTATTCATAGCCTTATGCAGTCTTATAGTATCAGAGTCCTGTCCCATTTGGAAGGTAGGTACTGCACTACTCTATACCATGGTTATACCATCAGTTCCTATGACTATGGACTAATGCTTCAATTTTAGTAATAGATTTATTATACTCTACTCTCTACTATACTTTACTATTCTAACTATACTATACATTCCATACCTGCTATGGTACTGATAAGTAGAGTGGAGTAGTAGAGTAATGGTTCCATTTCAACTGTTAAAAATTACGGTAGCCTGTCCTCTATTGATAGAGTAGTAGCCTACTACTGTTAACAGAGCACTGGCTTGTTTAATGGTTCGTCAGTTAGCGAGTTGGTCCTTAACTAGGGGTTAGTCAATGTGTATCAATGAATATAAAAGCACTCCGAGAAGTACCGCCAAGTTGAAGTACCGTAATCAGTAGCTCTTCACTAGAGTGATACACTAGTGCAGTAGTGCAGTTGAACTAGGCTGGTGGGTCAAATCATTACTTGGAAATACTGCAAGTAGCGGTGCATGGAATAGTGGCAGAATAGTGGTATACGAGTCTAGGCTAGAAGTTTAGATTCATAGTGATCAAGTGCACGGAAAAATCTAAGGGCTTCTCTTGAATCACCCTCTCAAGTATGTTTTCTATAGACACCAAGTCCAAATACCAGAGTGTAAATACCAGAGTGTAAATACCAGAGTGTAAACGTAAGCTGGGTGTTTGACATTTGAAAAGTGTCTTGATATTTTCCATTTAGCTAATAGTCTTCGTACTGCTTTACATACCAATTATAGTACAGTTTAAGTAGTGCAGTACACAGTATAGAGTATAGTACTGCGCTATAAATCCAATAATTAATCTACTCTTTACTACTGCTATATTGCCATAGTGCTGACTATAGTACTAACAGTGACAGTATGTCCTGGGACTATTTGGACAATGCGGCAAGAGGAAAGACTGACGCATCCAAGTGATGCTTGATAATAAAAGATATGACTAACCAGGCCAGCAAAAATGGCACTGGACAAATTACTCCTCTGTCCCTTTATTTATGAACAATCACTGACGAGTAGTAGGCAGTAGGCAGTAGGCAGTGACAGTGACAGTAATCGAGACTACAGTGTCAGTAGTAAGTGGTAGTGACGGATAGACCAGTACACCCTAAGATAGACTTGTTACTCTGTTTTACTAGTGCTCAACCGGTGCTCAATTGGTAATCAGTAGTGATGCGTAGGACACTGACACTGGGTTCGCGATTTTTGCACCCATTTCACCTTCGCACTCGGAGCTGCTGCTTCCACCAGAAGCATACATATTCAGGTCCATCCATATACAGTAGAATGTTTTAGACAACTCAACAAGATTTTTGTCACTCCAGCAAATCCTTGGACTTGTTCACTATAAAACAAAAAAAAACAAAGAAATTTTTTAAAAAAAGGAAGGTAGTCAGTGGCACACTGTGTACTGAAGCACATTATGAGTAGGACAATTATGTATAGAGCTTCCAAGAGTGACTCAACTAAGGGCTCTACTAATCTTTGATCTCCACTACGTTCGTAAACTGCACCTTACTAAAGTAATACGATAGTCTGGCCAAAGTCCGTGAGCCACCCTGAACTCCTACAATTCCGGGAGTTAGGAACCAGTGGCAAGTCAGTCCCAGGAGAGATTTTTTAAAGAAGGAGATACTTTGAAATTTGAAAGTGTACTAGGATTTGTCTAGGACGCATTTCTGTTCCGAGGGTGCAAGCGGCAGTTCCGGGGCTTATATCCAGTTCCGACCTATTGACTCAGGTCGTTTCATCCTCCCCGCAAAAGAAATTTTTTGGAAAAGATTGGTATTTCTGGAATCGTCTGAAATTCGCCATAAGTTTGAAGCATGGAGAAGTCCATGTGTTGTTTGTGTGGGCAACCACGAAGAGGAGGGCCCGGGTCACGTGACCATTCCGAGGGTCACATGGGAGTTATTTTGTTTAATACGTATTGACTAGTAGTACTCGGCACTACTAATGATAATCTAGTGATATTGGTCAAGCGCTAATACATTCAGGGTAGCCAGTGGTTTAGAGTGGTATGGTAGAGTAGTAGCCAGGGTCAGCAGCTTAGAGTACGTCAGATTAATCAAGCGACTCGACAGCGGCCATGTCCAAGACCTCCACGGACCCCTCACCTGCTTTCATCTTCGTAGGACTCTCCCCCAGCAACAAGCTCACAATCTCCTTATAGTAGGAAGGGTCGATGATGGCCACCACGTCATACAACTTCTCCGAGTCGTTTTCGTTCTCCACCTTCTGGAGCATGGGCTTGACGTGCTCCTCAAACGCACCCTTGACCCGAGCCAAGACCGTGATCTTGACCTTCATCTGCGCCCGAGCTATGGGGATCACCTGCGACGAGATCAAGAGCTTGATGGCATCTAGGGCCTGCAACTTGGTGGCCTTGGTCGGGTTGAGGTGATACTTGAGCTGCAGAAGGGCCTTCAGAATCATGCTTGGAGGGTACCGTTTCTTGGACCTTGGGTTGATGCACTTGGTGGAGATGAGGTTCAAGAACTCGTTCTGCTTTTGCTGTAGGTTTGCACTTCTCTCCTTCTCGTTGAGCTGGATCTCTCCCTTGTCCAAGATCTCAAGGATGATCTTGTCGTGGTCCGTGGTGCCGAAAGAGGCTAGGAGGTCCTCGTTGTTGGCCACCTGGCCTTTGGAAACGTTGGCGAACACCTGCGGGATCTGGAGCACTTCATCGAGGTCTTTCTCCACCTTCAGCCTCCAGTCTTGGACTTTGTTTTGGTAGCAAGCAATCTCGAACCGGCGCTTTCCCTTTTTGATTTTGACAAACGAAACGTTGGTCAACTTGATCTGGCCCGAGGGCTGGTTGATTAGTCCCATTTTGCCCTGGTGCTCTCTTGTCACTGCACTTCTCAATTATTTATATCTCGCTCTCTTCTATGCACTACCCATACTTATTCTCTTATAACTCGTATATTCATATCCTTATACAAAATCAGAACTTTTTTTATCTTTTTCTTTTTATCTTTTTCTTTTTCTTTTTATCTTTTTTTGAAATCAATCTTGGACTCTTGGACTCTTAGATTCCTGTACTCTTGCAATGTCCCTACTTGAGCACAACTTTGTAGGTTGCAATCTGGAACCCCCGGAGCGAAATGCTGATGCTCTGGTCTTGCACCGTGAGCTCTTCGGCCTTCTCCTCCATGGCATTCGTGGCATAAACCTTGTCCACCGGCAAATCGCCGAACTCAAGCTTTCCGTAGGACGTTCCCCCCAACGACTCGTAGACCCGGATCACAATGGATTTCTGGCCCTTGTTCTCGGCCTCGATCTGGGCATACACATTGATATCCTCGTCATCCTCTGCTCTTTTGATGGCTGACAAAACTAGAGACTCATCTCCGGAAAGCTTGATGCCCTGCACAAGACTCTGTGCTTCACTGGAGGGTGCATTCAAAAGCTTGTAGTTGAAGTTATGGGCCAACCTCACCACGTCCGAGCCTAGAGCTCCTTCGTGTGGATACAAGGCGTATTCAAACTCATGGGTTCCCATGTCCGCTTGGTCGTCTGGGGCTTTTGCCGACCGGAGAAGCGAGAGTCTCATCAAGTTGCCGTGGATGGCTGCTCCATATTTGGAGTTGTTCAACACTGCCACTCCGTAGTTGTATTCGGAAAGATCCATGAACTTGTGGTGGCAAACCTCGAATTTGGCCACGTCCCACGTGGTGTTGTAGTGCGTGGGTCTCTGGGTGACTCCGAACTGGGTCTCATACAGAGCATATTGGGGCGTGTAGATGGTGGTGGGGAACTGCACCTTCAAGAACTTGTAGAACTCGTGCCACTCCACCCGACACGAGAACTTGATGAAGTTGTTCTGCGCCACCTGAGCGTCGCTGAGACCTTGGATGGAAATCGTGGTTTCAATGCTGGATTTCTCGGATATGCGGTGTTTCACCACTATTTGGGATTCCAACGCATGACTCTTGACTGAAACAACCTCACCTCCGCCAAGGAACGAGAACTTGTTGAGCGAGTACACTTCGGTATCCCAAGCAGGGAAGTTCAAGGGCTCGTCATCGAAAAGCACAAACTGGTTACCTCCTCCAGTAGTTTGCTTGGTTACCGTTGAATCGATGAGTTCACGGCCTGATGTCAAATCAGTCAACGAAGTAATGACACCGTTCGAGTCCACCAAAGCTTTGATTTTGCCATTTCCCAACTGGTAAGTTGTATCATCAACCTTCTCAGCAAATGCGGGGTACTTGAGGTCTCCCGTCCGTAAAAAGGAATCTGACTTTGTATCATATCCGAACGTCGTGACCAGCTCTTCCTCAAGCTTCAAAATGTCGCTATCGAGTACCAAACTCGAAACATCGTTATTAGGAAGACTAAGGAGCTCTACCCTGTCCCATGGCAAAGTGTTGAAGCCCGAGATCTTTGAATCCTTCTCTTTGGGCAAGTGTTTCAAGGCAGCTTGCGTAAGGCTATCCAATTTGTCCATAACTTGGGTGAGCATGGGCTTGACTTCGTCGTAGTACACCATGCCAATACAGGACCCGGGCAAAACGTCATGGAACTGGCACAAGGCAATGTTTTCCCAGAGATCGTGTATCTCCTTGGTGGGGTACTTGTAGTCTGTACGCACCGAAAGGAAGGTTGCAAGCAACTCCAAGTCATGCATTTTGATCTCGGATAACCTCATCCACTTCTTAACATCCGCCTGCGTTGTATAAGTTCCTCTGTGGAATTCCAAGTAAATCTCACCCGTCCAAGTGGGTAAAGTCTTGCCGTAATCTGACTTTTCCAAAACGTCTTCATAGAAATCCTCCACTGTGTTACCAACGTGAACAGAGGGGATAGCTGCACTGGTATTTGCAAGACCCCTGCACCGTCTCAACTTCTCGAGCATCTCCTCAGTAGGACCACCTCCACCATCTCCAATACCATAGAGCAAGAGTCCCGTGGGAACATCTCTAAGGTTTTTGTGCTGGTGTTGGGATCTCACAACATCGCCAAAGTTGGCATGTGCCGTGTATGTGTTGGCAGGAGGCATATGAACCAACACCTGAGAGCCATCAATGGCTTTCCAGTTAAAAGTCGAGAGGGGGAAGCTATTGATATTGTTCCAGGAAAGCTTCTGGGTCAAGAACTTGTTGATACCAGATATTTGGCAGATCTGGGGAATCTGTGAAGAGTACCCAAACGTATCAGGAAGCCAGAAGACAGTCGAAGGAGCCCCAAACTCATCAATCAACCATCTCTGGCCCAATAAAAACTGCCGGATAAGCGACTCGCCCCCGGGCAAGTTAGTGTCATTTTCCACCCAGGAGCCTCCGATTGGCAAGAACTGATTAGCCGTAAACTTCTTCTTGATTTTCTCAAGGATCTCCGGGTGGTCTTCCTTCAACCATTTGAATTGCTGCGCCTGAGAAGCAACAAAGATGTACTCCGGGTACTCGTCAGCAATCTTAAGCTGGGTCGTCCAAGAGCGGACGATTTTGCGGCGAGTTTCAGCAAAGGGCCACAACCAGGCCGTATCAATATGGCAATTTCCCACGGCCAGGACATCTATTTTTTTCAAAGGGTCCACGTAAAAGACCTCCTCTGAGTCGACATCCGGGCCCAAAAACTTGGCTGCAATTTTCCTGCACTCGTGAATTGAATCGCGGTTGTTGGGGTCAAAAGTGTCCATGATCAGCGTGGCAATCAGGGCAGCCTGGTACTTCTGAGGACCCAGGCCAAGTTCTCTTGCAGCATCGCCAATGATCCAGAAATCCCAAAAGAGCCGTCTTGCTTCTAAATCGGGCAATACTAGATCGCACCGGTTCAAGCGGAAATACCGGTTTGGGTCTGGCACACCGCCGTCGCCATTGCCAAACATACCATTGCAAGCTATCTCCAAATAAAAAAGCTGTTTCCCCTTGGTTTTATACTGTTTGGGCAATTTAAAGAGATTTCGTTCTCCTCCAGTAAATGCCTGGAGCGGGACTCCATCAGGGGTATAGATAAGTCCCTCGTTGCTGCAATCCCAGTCGAAATCGATTTCCGAATCCGAACTGAGCCAGGACTCAGGGATCTCCCATTTGATTTTGAACCAGAAGGTTTTCCACGACGGCCCAAAAGAGTCTCCCTTTTTAGCGGGCTTCCAGTCGACCTTATCAAAGTTGATATCCCTAAAAAGTGGTCTGGCCGTTTTTCCATCGGTATCCGGTACCTTCCACACCATCAAGTCAATTGAGGATGAGTTGGAATCGACCCGTTCACGGTCGTAAAATTTGGGCAAGTTCAACTCCTTGTAGCGTCCTCCATCGGTGAATTGGCGTAACCGGTCAAGGAAAAGGTTATCGATGGGTTTCAAAGTAGGCTGCAAATTTCTCTCGTCATAGCTCATGATTGGAGATTTGATAAAAAGAAAAAGTGGTGGAGAAAAGAGGAAAAAGGGGGCAGTTTATATAGGGAAAGAAGAGGTAGTTATGAGCTGGGGAGAATCCGGGGTCAGCAGCCGTGTCGCACCCTCACGTGAAGGACAGCCAGATAGGGGAAGAGCATAACTGCGGCAACAAGAAAACAGGGCCAGGCCAAAGGAACAAAAGGGTGAAAAGAGAGTCAGAGTAGACATGCGTGGGAATGACGAAAGAGAAATGACGAAAGAGGAATGACGAAAGAGGAATGACAGACATATTTTTTTTTTCATTGTTTTTTGACGTTACAGTGGAGTGTGGTAGGAGTATATTTATATAAAGCCGTGAAACGCAACCATAACATCCATACTATTTTTTTTGAGCGTCACTGTCCATTGAACCCCAATCACTGGATCTTGACCTCCTTGTCCTCCTCAATGGAGTTGACAAAGTCGTGCTTGCCAATGACGTCAGCAGCAGTGTGGGGCAACTTGACCAAGAAGCCCTTGATCAAGGAGAATTCGTCAAGGACGTTGCCTCCAAGTTCGCTGACCTTCAGCTTGACCGTGGACACCTGTTCGGTGCTGACGGAGTCTTTGAGCGTGACAATATAGTTTTTGTTGTTGGACATGGTGGAGAAAGAAAAGTGGTATATGGTGTGGAGATCTTGGGGCGGATTCGCCCCTTTGATAAGGGCCCGCTCGTGCAGGACAGCAATTCATGTGGCTTGCGACAGTGTGTATAGAAAAAAGTCAAGACCACACCCTAAGACAAGAATACACGAGCACACCAGGACACGAGTAGTTACACATAAATGTACGTATCTCCCATAGATAGGTTTCTCAACAAGTTCCGGCGGCCGGGGTTCTTTCTCTACATCAGCTTGGTGCTAGGGGCCGTGGGCTGGACGTTCTGGGACATACATCGCATGTCCCGAGAAATCAAGAAAGAGCAGCTCAAGAAGGAGGAGGCCAAGCGGTTGCTCAAGGAAGTCACGAAGAAAAGAAGTGAGCTAGGTGGTTAGGAGAAGCAGGTGGTTAATTGATGAGCCAAGTGGTTAATTGGTGAGGTACGTGGTTAATGGGTGAAGTAGTTATGTTCTGACCACCACATGGCACACATCTTTGGACCACCGGTATTCAAGACTTATATGTGGTTAGGACTACCTCTAGACTATTGAGTGCTACCTAGGTATTTTTGGGTGATTGGAAGACTGGGTCTTTGGTGATACGTGTGGAAGAGACGCGCTTGGATGCAGGACCCCATTAACATGGAGTAAGACATGAAGTAAGACATTCAACCAAATTTTAAATCCGTATGGAGATACCGGGTTTGTCTTTTCAATCAATCAATTGACAATTAATGCTTCTACTATTTTTCTCAGTTTGCGGCCGATGTATAACTTGCAATAACTGCACCATTATACTGCTCTTACCTCGTGAGATGTAAATTGGTGAATTGATTTTAGCTCGATGTTTACAACAAAGAATGACTTTTCCAGTGAATGTTTCCGTCCAGCAAAGTCATATTTCAGCTAATACGTATCTTAGGTCTACCATCTTTACTACTGTACTATAAAGAGAGATCAAATCAGAGAACAAAACAAAAAGTAAATCAGTGAATGAAAGACGAGAAGGCCAAGATGTTGAGATGTTGAAATAAAGAATTGTGCTTTTTACAGTGGGCGAAAACAACGGACCAAGGACTAGTTGTACATCGCCCAATAGACCGTTTGGCCGGTCTAAACAAAAATAATTTCTCGTGGCCAGTACATGTGATAATGGAACAAAGTATTACTAGAGATCGAATATCTCGTCAGTAATGTTATCATTCAACAGGCTTGAATGTCTTAGAAGGCCAGAGTTTCTTAGAGTCACTTGGCGTGTCTGTCTAATTATCTGTCTGTTGAATTTCCAGTTTTTTCTGTGTCTATTTGTCACTTTGTCTATGTGTCAGTCTAATGTATCACTGAGACCGTAACAAAAGATCAAGACCAAGATTCACAGGAATAAAGAGGGCTTCAGGACAAACAACGATGGAATTTCGGTACAACTTTTGAGACTCGAATTCTGGTAATCCTTCCATTGAAGCACCCAGTAATAAACTCACCGTCATTTTAATTTTGGATATTGTGCCATGCCTTTAAGTAGTAGCACTTTTGTTCGGCCATCATCATAACCTCTAGTGTGTCTACTCCAATCAGCTCACACATGAGGCTGGACTTGCGATGGAACTTGGGGTTGTTCTTGATGACGGGGCCGTTTTCCACGGCGAAATCGACCAGTACACCCTAAGAATACCGAGAGCTGCACGGCTAGTGTTTCGGAGTGGCGGTCACTAAGGGCCTTTCCTAGTTCCAGGAATGCATTGCGGTCTGCGGCTTACCTTAGTATTATAAGCTGATAATTACAAGATTGTGCTAAGTTAGGTGGATTGAAAAGGTGCTCAATTTGTATATATCTACATGTTTAGAAACAGAAAGAGTATCTAGTTTTAAATCTTGGGAAATAATAGAAGAACTTGGAATTTACATGGTAAAAAGCTGGCGACTTTCAAAAGCCTGTAGTGGTTTGTGTGGCTCGCAGATTATCTCCAGTGACCACAAGAAAGTGTATGGGTTGTGTGAGTTCACGGGAGGATTCGTGACTTTGCGGCTGTTGAAGGATAACTATGACTGGAACCGGCTCCGGGCCAAATCCGTCATTGGAGAATTTCAACGTCCAGTACTACCCCGTAGAGCCAATCTGCTCTCTTATTAGGGCTGACGTACTCTACTCACCCTAGTAAACTCCACGAAAAACAAATTCCGTAATGTATTATTTGAACTATTACTACTGAGTACACTTAAGGTATGTTCACTGATCCTCAGTCTGTAGAAAAGTAAGGCGTGCTTCATAGAGAATGTACTCTATAGTCTATTCATAGTCTTCATAGTCTTCATAGTCTTAGAATTTCATTGAATAAATGATTGGATTGACTTAGCTGATTGACTATTATAGTTAATCAATTGACCACTGATTTTTTTGCTTATTCTTCTTTGTTGATGGGTAATTTATCACTCCACCACATTGTTCAACAGTCCATAATTACCAAGAGATCGGATGAAAAAGGGAGATCAAAGACTTGGAAAATGTAACGAAAGGTCAAGAAATATGCTATCTACTGCAGGAAAAGGACTAGTACTATCAGTACAGTTCCCAGTATTCATTACTGATAAATTAAAAATGAGATAGGGTGATTTAAAAATTGCTAAAAAGAGGTCCAGAAATCTGTATACTATTCTCACTCCTACTTCCTCTGGACATCTATCTCTATCATAAGTCTAGTGTACTGCATTTATTATGTCTAGTATACTATTTATTATGTCTACTATACTATTTATTATGTCTAGTATACTAATTTATAAAATATACTAAACTAAATGTACTTTGTTTTGGACTGTCAATTTTTTGATTATGACTTTGTATATACCATGGGAATAATACTGTGGTATACTCCACTTCACTACAGTACTATGATATGTACAGTACTATGACTATACAGTACTATGACATGAGTACTATAACTATACAGTACTATGGATCTGGCTAATTTCTGGGATTTTTGGATCTCGTCTGAATCTCCGGAATCCAACAATCTAGCAGTATAGTCAATTCTACACTACCTTCTCCAATAAAACTACTCGACTTTCCCATTAATTGTGGCTTGGGAGGGTGAGGCTGGGTGCAGTCCAGGACATGTCTCTTCGCACCACCAAGCACCACCAGTAGCTTAGATCACCCACCATGGATCCCATGGCCAACAAGTACCCGCTATGGAAAAGACTAGTGCACAAGTTCCAGGCGCGCCGGGACATTCCCTTCCGCAACAAGTTCTTTGTGGGCTACGATTTGCACGGCAACACGTACTGGGAGTTCACCATTGACGGCAACATGCAGAGGCTCCGGAGAAAGCTCGAGCCGTACCAGGAGTCGATCTTCAAGTCGGACTATTTCGAGACCGTGCCTCCACAATGGCTCCAGTGGCTTCGGCGCATGAAAAAGGACCCTCCCTCGCTCCAGGAGCTTATCAATGACCAGATGAGGCAGGAGCGCATCAAGATATTGGCCCAGCAGGCCGACCGCAACTGGACCTTGGAGAAGGAACGTTTGGAGGCAGAGCAGAGCTACAAGCTTCAACAGGAATTACAGAGGGTCCAGGCAGAAAACAGGGAGTTTGAGATAAGCCAACTAGAGAGGAAAGAGAAGGAGGAGAAGGAGAAGGAGGAGGAACAGAAAGAGAAGGAGGAGAAGGAGAAGGAGGAGGAACAGAAAGAGAAGGAGGAGAAGAAGGAACAGAAAGAGAAAGAGGAGAAGAAGGACCCATGGGCAGAGGCCGACGAGAAGGCCGGCCAGAACCCGATCCAGAGTGCTACCATCAAGCCACGAGAATAAGCATTCCACGGCTCTTGTATATATCGATACTATGCATTCAATTAAACCCCAGTATTACAACGCAGCCACCAACAACTGCGCGCCCTTGTTATCGGAGTCCTTGGTCATGGTCTTCTTTAGCGACTTCAATGCCTTGTGGAGCTTCTTGGCCTTGGCCGGGTCCAGAAGGGCCAACACCTCGTAGACAGAAAGCACCACGAACGCACCCTGGCCCGTGACCCACTTCTCAAGCGTATCGTCCTTCAACAACGCATCGGCGATCTTGACGGCAAACTCCTGGCCCACGGAAGGCACTTCACTATTTTCCACGGCCACCAACTTCTTGGCATCATTGTCCCACTTGAAGCCATTGCCCTGGATCAACGCCTTCAACGAGCGAGAGAAGAACGGCGTCTTGTTGAGGAGGTGGAAATCCTCCAAGATATCCGAGGCAAACGTAATGTCGAAAATGGCATCCACCAACTGCGGTCTAAGCGTGGTGTTGACTTCCTCATCTTCTGTAGGTGTGATGCAGAGCTCAGCAATAAACTGCGCGGCCACATTGACCGACAAGAGCTGCGTAAGCGTGGGGTCACTGGCGGGGTCAGCGGAGGCCAACAACGAAGAGTACACCAAGGGCAAGGCTCTGGTTTGCAACTCGGCTTTTCTCTGCTCCTGGGGTTTTTTCGATGTCTTGGCGTAGGCCAACTTCTCGTACCTTAAGAAATCGTCTCTAACTTTGGGTGCGAAATACTTGCCGTCCAAGCCTTTCAATAAGTATAACAAGGGCCTGCGCGAGAACTTCTCTTGCACGAGCCCCGGCATCAATTCCGGCGTAAAGAGTTCCGCACTGAAGGCCTTATGCACCATCACCGTATCGTCCACGGTCATGAACAATGTGATCAACACGGAGTTGCCGTGCTCGTCCCGGATCAATTTGTCTGCATGTGGTCTCAAGCACCTGACAATGGTTTTTCTTTCTTTGGCGTTGGCAAAGGCAATGAGGCACGAGGCCACCTCCAGGCCTTCTTGGGTGTGCACCAATTCGGCCACCTGCTCTCCTAACATCTCCACGAACTCGCGGATCTGCTGGTCGTTTTTCTCCACGTCGTCCGCCAAAATCGTCACGTACTCCTTCATGGCCGCGTGCAAGAGCTGGAACCCGGTGGAGCCCTTGTTGACGGAAGCTTCGATGGTGCTGCTCAAGTTCTTCATGATGAGCTGTTTCTTCTCGGCCAGCTCGTTGACCACATCGAGCACGCTCTTGTCCTTGCCAGAATTCTTGAAAATGGCAAACTCAGAGCCCCAGAACTCCCGGATCATCTGTTGCTTTTGTTGTGCTGATGAGTACAACACATACAAGTCCTCCACCACATATGCACCTTCCTTGTGTCTCATGAGCTTCCTCAATTTGCCGTGGAGCTCATCCACAATAAGCGCACGGGACTCCTTGGACCCATAGTGCAAGAGCTTGATGAGCAAGTACTTTCCGTATGACGACGTGGCCAAGCTGTAGTAGTGGCCCTTGAGTGCCTGCACCACAATGTCTCTTCTTTCCTTGGTGGTGAACTTGACCAAGGTCTGCACCACTCTCGAGGCATCGTGCTTCAACACCAAGTCGTAGATACAGTCTTTGGACAAGTCCCAGATCTCGTTACACAATTTCTCCCGCACGGCCTTGGGAGGAGCTGGTCTTTTGACTCTCAACTTTTCCCAAAGAGACTTGATTCTCTCCACCTCCACACCTGCCTTTCTCTTCAACTTTCTTTCCGAGAGAAGCTTTTTTTGTTCGGCATGCTGCTCGGAAGAGGACTTTTTGTTTGGGTCCGAAGAGCTGGTCTCTTGTGTGTTGTCTTGCATGTCTAATCCATCTTCATTGTCCAGATCCAACTCATCTTTCTCCAGATCCAACTCATCTTCCTCCAGTTCATTGTCCAGATCTTTTGCAAGCTCCTTGTCCAGGTCAAGGTCATCGCTCTCCAGGTCGTTGTCCAAAACATCGTCAGAAGAGTCGGAAATGTCACTGGAACTGGCATCTTCTGCAGACTGGTAGATGGTAGCATCGTTTTCGGAGGCCGAGTCGCTTTCGGGCACCGGCTGCGGCTGGAACTTGGCCTTCTTGGGCTGTTTGGCCTTCTGTGCCTGAGAGGCAGATCTTTTTGCACCTTTGGCCATTCTAGTGGATATTGGTTCTGGATATTTGGACTCCATGAAAATTGAGGACAGTGCGATGAGGTCACGTGCGCCACACCTCCGCTCGCTCGGGGCCCCGGTGCGACCTCGATGATTCATAAGCCGTCCCCAGTCTTGCACCTCGCTTTCCACTCTCTTGCACCTCTTTTTCCAACCCGTTCTGCAACACATTGCCACATTGCCACATTTCAGGTTTCAAATTCCAAATTTCAAATTTACAACCTCATGTTTTTAAGAGCTGCGAGAATCTCCAGGGCCATGCCTGCTAGAAATGCCATCCTTGGACTCCGGATGAACTCCACCTCTGCCGTGGTGGAGGTGTCGGACTTGGCCCACTTCAACAAAATCATAGACACCAAGAAGAAACTCTCGGTGGTGGACTTTTACGCCACGTGGTGTGGTCCTTGTAAGGCGATTGCCCCCGTTTTCGAGACGTTGGCGCAGAAAATCCCCGAGGTGGACTTTGCCAGGGTCGATGTGGACCGTGCCGAGGACGTGGCCCAGGAATACGCCATCACGGCCATGCCCACGATTCTTTTTTTCCAGGACGGAGAAAAGGTCGATAGCATTGTGGGCGCCAACATGCCCAAGTTGCTCCAGACCATCCAGGAGTATTCGGGCATTGACATTAAGCTGAAGTAATCCAGTGTCACACCTCTCACTGCACTACTATACTCTACTATACACTACCACTATACACTACACCACTATGCACATAGGATATCAAGACACACCACATACACTAGATAGATGTTGTATAGATGCTATATAGACATACACTAGAACACATGATTAATACACATTATACTATTTTGTTTTCCATATTTAAATATAATTTCAAGTATTAGTACTTGTAGTGGCCGTTGACAATATCCTGCATGGGGCGCACCACAAGTGGCGATCTCAGCCAACTCTACTCTCACTACACTTCATTAGCAACTATGGTATGTGCATCCAATACACCCACCCCCTTTAAAACAAAGACTAACAAACCCAGGGACAAGGAGCATCAGGTATGCCCGGAGGAGGCCAAAACGGCAAGAAAAGAGACGACAAGAAGAAGGAGAAACCCAAGTATGAGCCCCCAGTGGAGGCAAAGTTCGGCAAAAAGAGAAGAAAAGGCCCCGACACGGCAGTCAAGTTGCCCAATGTTTATCCCAACACCCGGTGCAAGTTGAAGCTCTTGAAGTTGGAGAGAATCAAGGACCACTTGATCTTGGAGGAGGAGTTCATTGCCAACCAAGAGGCGTTCCAGCCCGCCGAGGCCAAACAGGCCGAAGAAAGAGAGAAGGTGGACGAGTTGAGGGGCTACCCCATGTCCATCGGCACATTGGAAGAAATCATCGACGATGACCATGCCATTGTTTCCAGCACAGCCGGCTCCGAGTACTATGTGGCCATCATGTCTTTTGTCGACAAGGGCTTGTTGGAGCCAGGTTGTTCTGTTCTTTTGCACCACAAAACCGTGTCCATTGTGGGTGTTTTACAAGATGAAGCCGACCCTATGGTATCTGTGATGAAGTTGGACAAGTCGCCCAAGGAGTCGTATGCTGATATTGGAGGTTTGGAGAACCAAATCCAGGAGATCAAGGAGGCCGTGGAGTTGCCTTTGACCCACCCAGAGTTGTACGAAGAAATGGGAATCAAGCCTCCCAAGGGTGTTATCTTATACGGAGCCCCAGGAACCGGTAAAACCTTGTTGGCCAAAGCCGTTGCCAACCAAACCAGTGCAACCTTCTTGAGGATTGTGGGGTCCGAGTTGATCCAGAAATATTTGGGTGATGGCCCCAGGTTATGTAGGCAAATTTTCCAGATTGCCAGTGACTTGGCCCCATCCATCGTGTTCATTGATGAGATTGATGCCATTGGAAGCAAAAGATACGAGTCTTCTTCAGGCGGAGAAAGGGAAATCCAAAGAACCATGTTGGAGTTGTTGAATCAATTGGACGGTTTCGATGACAGAGGAGACATTAAGGTGATCATGGCTACCAACAAAATCGAGTCCTTGGACCCGGCCTTGATTCGTCCCGGCAGAATTGACCGTAAGATCTTATTCGAAAACCCCGATTCAAACACAAAGAAGAAGATCTTGAACATCCACACATCCAAGATGAAAATGGCCGATGACGTCAACCTAGATGATTTGGTCACCAACAAGGACGACTTGTCGGGAGCTGATATCAAGGCTATGTGCACGGAGGCAGGATTGTTGGCATTGAGAGAGAGAAGAATGCAGGTAAAGGCCGAGGACTTCAAGACTGCCAAAGAAAGAGTGCTTAAGAACAAGGTGGAGGAGAACCTTGAGGGCTTATACTTGTAGAGGTGCGATATAATTGATTGCATTATAAAATGTGAATGAACATTGTAGATGAAATGTATTGCTTTGGGAGGGAAAAAAAAAGAAACAGAAACAATTGTATATGGACTAGTCTTCTCTGCTCTGCAAGAGACGAAGAATAAAGAGAAACAAGTTCAAGATGTCCAAGTACAATGCAAGCGTGGCACTGACCTCGTCATCGAGCGAATATGTCTTCATGATGTGCTGAGTGTCCACGAGAATGTACGCAGCAAAGATCAAAGCACCGGCACCCGAGTACAACATTTCAAAGCCCTTGGACCGGCCTGGGAAGAACATATTGACAAAACCAATGGCAATCAAGGCCCAAACACCCATTCCCAAGGCGCCCTGCCAGCTGGTGAAGTCATATTTCGACTGGAAAGCAAACACGGTGAGGCCAATGAAGAGAATGAATGTGATCAAGAGAGCTTGCACGACGACATCCGAATCCACAAACGAGCAAACAAGCCCCACTCCGTAAGACTCACAGATGGTGAACCCAGCCAATAGAACAAGGTTGATCGGGTATGAGCGTGCCTTGATGGAGGTGGCAATGGCAAACCCGAGCGTGCCCACCACGGAAACAAAGTACAACCACATATTATCAAGGCACCAATTTTGAAGGGCTTGGTTCAGTTTGATAATATAGCCAATGACCACGGTCCCCATAATCTGGAGCGTAAGGAGGGCGTAGACTTTTCTAATAAACATTTGTCTGACTGGCAACTCGCAGGAGGCCACATTCACAGAGTACTTGAAGTCATCAGCCAAAGCATCATCGGCCGTCCGGGCCGCAGGGTCCTCGCCGTACGCAGGAGGCTGGTTTGAAACGGGTTGGTACGACATCTAGCGATTTTGGTGTGTCGTTGGAACTAATCTAAGGAATTTGTGGAGATTTAGCCGGAGGCGGGATGAGGGAGGATGTGGAGTATTTATATATCCAGACGGTGCGAAGCTGCGCGCGGCAATCGGCCGGTCCCCCACTATTTAAGGTAGGCACAATCAAGTGAGTGAGATTGACAACATGAGTGAGTGGATGGCAAAATATCTGGGGTCCTTATCAAGTGTGACAAAAAAAAAAATGGAGTAAATTGACGGGACATGGCTACTTATATATCCGAAACATGATGACACAAAAGCGTTTGTAAACATAAATTGGATCAAGGGACGTGGATGTCTTGGCCTGTCTGTAGCAATACATTGTTTGCGATTTCAGTCCAGTTTCTGAGGTAAATTCTGTCTAGACTTGGCAGAATGAGGAGCGACTGCGAAATACGAACACCAAAATAGACCCTAAAAAATCAAACCAATCTATTTTTTTTATATTTCTACATTTTTTTATATTCTCGTATGCTCCTGTATATTCCCCTAATTATTTAGTGTCTATATGTTTTGCCCAGGTTTTATCCTATATACACTCCATGATACTCCCAAGTATCTCTAAACCTATAATCTTTATACACCTACAGTGTGGACGTATGATGTGCGTGTATATAGTTTGGTTATAATTTTCGTATCTGTCGTGTCTATATGCCTCGAACCATGTTTAACACGACCTTATGGCTTTTGGGGTCGTAGAATACATGGCTACTCATTGAAGAGCTTATCGATGTCGTCGTCTGTAATGTCCAGCCCAGGCATGTCATCCCCCTTTGCATTGTCTTGAGACTTTCCCCCATCGTCCGGTGACTTGTCCATATTGTTTTCTAGTGCTTTTTCCATATCGTTTTCTAGTGCTTTTTCCGAATCGGGCGGAACCACCAACACCCCCGTCTTCATTCGTAGCACTATGGTATCCTTGAAAGCCACCGACTTGCGGCACATCGGACATAGCCCCACGCCTTTCTTGCCCCTGGTTTGGCCCCGTGCTGAAGACGACGAAATGCTCTTTTGTAGGCACTCAAGACAATACACGTGCCCACACAAGGTGGCGGTGGCGGTGGAGACCGAGTCAAAGCAGATGGGACACTCGGCCTCGGACATTTTCTTGACGACCTTGGGAGGTTCCTGGTCAATGAGCTGCTGCGTCAGCTTCAGAAACTCAAGCACTTCTATGGCGTCTTCGTCCTCGTCGTCTGATGATACATTTATGACGTAAGGAAGCTCCATGGCCAAAAGCGACTGAGACCAAGCCGAGTGCGCGATAGTGCTGTGGAACTGAGGACCTGCACCCAAACGAACCATAGCATTCGCCAAGCATATCAGAAAATGCAACTGAAGAATGAACAGCAAAAAAAACTAAGAATGCAGACCAAAAAAAAAAACTGAAAGAATAGAAAATGAAGAATAGGAAATGAAGAATGGGGAATGAAGAATGGGGAATGAAGAATGTGTAAATGTAGGAAAAAATGTAAATTATAAATTTCATAGATCTTACTGGTCTATATCTAGGAAGCTCGATATTTTACTGTATTCTGGACTCCGTCTGGTGTTTCAGGTGTGGCCCGCCTAGTCTGTTTTATTTCATGCTGTGGTGTCTCGGGCTTAAGGGTGAGGGGACTTGTTTTACTCTGTTTCTCCGACACCGCAGAATATCTGCGACGATGAAAACGAGGGAACAATCAATTGTCTAATCGACCAAAAAAAGCGAATTGTCTAACGATGTTTGTATTGTCCAAATTGTCTAAATTGTCTAAATTGGCTAAATGTCCAATTGTCCAATTGTCTAATAATTTGTCGCTCGTTAAATCTTCGTCTGCGTATAGTCACTGTATTTGGCTAATTATAGTAGTTGCTTAAAGTAGTGGCCTTATCGTGGTGGCCTTGCACTTGTTGAAAACCAGCGACCGCCAGGCCCTTGCATTATGTGCCGGCATGCATCCAGCAAAAGCAAAAGCACGACCCACTTGGCTTGAAAATCCCAGTGGATGTCTTGCAGACTGGTGCCGCAGCACCTCGGCAATGTGTCTTTTCTGCCCGGCTCAATTTGTTTGCCAATTAAAGTGCTAACCACCACATTGCACGCTGTACAGCGGATCCCCAGGTCCCTTCCTGTAGCGAAGTTTATTGTATGCCCGCACCCTCACTTTTTCGGAAGAGCTCTCAATTTCTCAAGAGTGTTTTGCATTGTTCCCAAAAAAGTCACTCTTGCGCCCACACAGCAATCAGTCACTTAAGTCACCGCAGTGCCCAGCCCCAGTCTCGTATTCCGCAAAGAGACCTCATCTTTTCTAAGGGGACCCTTCCTTTCCCGCACCCGACGCACCTACTTTCTTTCCAGAAGGTCTTATAGTTGCCCCCCCTCTACACCCCCCGTATCTGCTTCCAGATAACACCCCACGAAGCCTGATCTTGATCTTGATCTTTGCATTCCCCAATGTCCGACTATCATAACCCTCTTTCCGTGTTTATCCCGCACGATTTCCAGCATCACAATGACTTCCCCACCGAGGTGGTGGCCCAGCGTTTCCAGGCATACCGCGACATCGCCAAGGACTTAATCTCCTACCTCCGACAGTACGCCTCCGTCCAGGAGGAAATCGTGCGCCAGCAAGTCCGGCTCCAGCAGGCTGTTGGTGCCCCGGGCCAACCGTCCTTGCCTTCAAACTCCTCCAAAAGCGATAAGCATCATAATTCGAAGAGTGACAAGTTTATCAATGACGACGATGCCTTAAGTGCCATCAACCAGTTCTTCTTGCCTATCGGCAACGGCTCCATCCAAGATATCCCCACGATACTCACTAGATTCCATCAGCAAAACATCCAAAACGGAACCAAAACCCTCAAAGACATTAATCTGGTCATCATCCCTAAACTAGAGGACTTGCGGAAAGACCTCTTGGTCAAAATCAAGGAGATTAGAAATTTGCAGAACGATTTCAAGAATACCTTGAGCAAGGAAATGTCCGAGACAAAGCACTTGATGTCTTCGTTTAATCATGCCATAGACGTGGCCAACCATTTGGAGATTCCCTCCATATCAACGCTGCACCATGATGGAGGCGAGCAGGATCTTTCCAGAAAAGACCCCTACTTGGTCAAGTTAAAACTAGAACGTCAGTTGAAGAGACAATTGGCCGAAGAGTCGTATCTTTATGAAGCATACAAAAACCTCCAGGTTTCGAGCGAGAAGCTAGAATCCATTGTGGTGTTGGAGATCCAAAATTACATGGGCATGTTCGTACATCTTGTGGAGAACGAAAGCTCATCTGTTCTGAACTTTTTTGTTCCCAACTTCACGGAAGGCTTCTTGGCCAAGGAACCCAATCTTGAATGGGATTCTTTTATCGCCAGAAACCTCCCCAAGGCATCATCCATTTCTAAAAACATGAGCGGAGGAAAGTTTGTGGACTTAAATTTCCCTACTAGAAGAATCAAGGACTTGACCATCCCACACTACGACTCGTTGATTAATGTTGCAGTCAAGGAAGGGTCTTTGGAGAGAAGATCCAAGTTCTTGAAGTCATACTCCAGCGGCTGGTATGTCTTGACATGCAGCTACCTTCACGAGTTCAAGTCGGCAGACCGCAGAAAAGACAACACGCCCGTCATGTCGTTATCACTCAACCAGTGTCTGGTGAGCGAACATTCCAAGAACGACGGCAAGGTGGTGGGGTCGTATAAATTCGTGTTATATTCCAAACTGCAAAACAGTTTGATGAATAGAGGCCACAACTGGTCGTTCAAGTGCAACAACTACCAAACCATGATCGAATGGTATAATGATATTAAGACCTTGACCTCATTAGCATCGCCGCAAGCCCGAGCCAAAGCCATGAGCAAGAAGCTCACTGCCAACAATGCTCTTGAGAGGAACTTGTCTCGTGGATCCAGCTTAATGTCTACCCAAACTGGTTTAAAATCATTGAGGTCAAGCGCTGGCTCACGGTTCCAAAGCAAACAGACCCCCAAGCAGGGCAATCATTCCGTACGCACTTCCGGAATGTCCCAGATGTCGATCAACTCAGGGTCTACCAACCAGCGTCTAACGTCAGCTTTCACCCAGAAACACAGCCAGTCCCCTCGGATCTCCAACTTGATCAACAGCGATGGCACGGTGGTGGCACCTGCAGAGAACGAACATACCAATGCAGACATCAACGGGGATATCTCCGTCAAGCTAGAAACTCCCAACGAGCTCGGAGACAAGAACATGCAACTGGCCAAAGATGGAACACAGGCCACATACCAGGCAGACCACTCCGCAGAAGTGGCCACCACACCACAGCAAAACATCCCCCAGAACTACCAATACTACTTGAACCAGGTGCATTCGCAGCCGCAACAGTTTTACGATCCCGTGCTGCAGCAGTTCTTCACCATTAATGCCATTCCTGCTGGCCAGGTGGAGAACTCTCGCCCCAACCTGCAGGCCATCCCCATAATGACCCACCAGCCCCAGGGTACACTGCAGCCCATGCCGCAATACTTCCCGTCTTCTCCCCTCGGTCAGCCACAAGCATACATGCCCGGGTCACCCAACCTCACCAAACAGTTGATTCCTCCATCTCCCCAAGTGCAGCCTGGCCAGATCATCACTGTGCAGGGTGAAAATGGGCAGCAGTACAACCAGTACGTGCCGCATTTTCCAGCGCAGCTAGGCGACGGCAAACAGACCAACGCGCCATACCCCATTCAGCTAGGAGATAGTTTCGTGTCCAGCAGGCAAAACTCCACCATGTCTCCGCGCAGTGCAAGCACTGCTGCAGGAGAAGAAGCCACCACGGATGAAACGTTGGAGGAGGGCACATCCAATCTCAACATCAAGTAGAATATGTAGAATTAATCAGTAATAAACTGGAATAATAATAAGTCTCACTGGCTGATTTAACTGTTACACTCAAAGTGATACTACTATTAATTGATCAATTGTTAACTACACTGGGTACACGGATTCAACGTAGACTATGTCATGTATTAATGTATGATGTACAAAGATGAGATTTAGACAACAACACCAGAGTTGGAAGCAATTCTTGGCCACAAGTCAGCGCACTCCTTGGCAACTGGACCGGTGATGGCAGAACCCTTCATTTCACCCTTAGGGTTGACAATGACACCAGCGTTGTCCTCAAAGTACAAGAAAGTACCATCCTTTCTTCTCCATGGCTTGGATTGTCTGACAACAATGGCAGGCATGACCTTCTTTCTCAATTCAGGCTTACCCTTCTTGACGGTGGCCATGACCATGTCACCAGCAGAGGCAGCTGGCAATCTATTCAATCTAGCACCGAAGCCCTTGACGGCCAAAATGTATAAGTTTCTTGCTCCAGAGTTGTCGCAACAGTTGACGACGGCGCCAACTGGCAAACCCAAAGACATACGGAACTTGTTACCGGAAGCACCAGAACCAGACATGTTTAATTCTTAAGTGAGTAAGTGAAGAAGTAGTTCGATCCTAGACTTTTTTCTTAGTGCGCAGTGAGCAGGCTAGGAAAATTTTTTTGGATGCGTCTGCATAGGGTGCGACTTAGGGCTGCTGCCCTAGAACACCCCGCGCACGTGACAACAAAAACCCCAAAGCCCAAATTCAATCACCCCCACTCACACACACGCTTCCAATTTGATAATTAGTGGAACAAATTCTCATACTAAATCATTTATTCAACAAAATTCTTTTGCTTGAATGTTCATGTCACGTGTCGTTTGGGGGCTCGCAACGCTATGGCATGTTGCATCTACAGAGGGGTCACGATTTTTATTTTTTGGGCTGGGCTGTACGTCTGCAGCTGACTTCGTCAAGTGGTTACCTATACACTCTGCTATTCTTACCCCCACTATCTTTGTTTGCGATAAGTATACACAATCATCTATTTATAATTATTTGTCTTGGCGCCTGTGACGTAGCTCAGCAAAATGACAATGCGAAGTGGTTGGTTTGGAGCCCGCGGCCGCACGTGGCCAGCGCTCGTAACGCGTGTTTTCCGCGCATGAACCCGCGCATGTTTCGGCTATTGTTCCTGCGAGACCTCTTTGGCCTGTACACACTACCTTTAGAGCTACTAGACATCTATGCCCTAGATTTCAATTTCAAAGGATTGTGGATTTAGCGAAAAATAATCTAGTGGTTGTCAGTAAGACACAGTTTAGAGTAGACCCTATTGTGAGACAGTAATACGTGGTACGAAGTAAGAGTGTAAACTACCGAATCGCAAATATATTAGAATAATGGCCTCGAACTCTGCACAGATTTCAATGAGCCATCTTTGAAAATTGAATTGAACGTCAGGCGGTTAGTTGACCACCTTCAAAGAACCCGGGTTTCTGGTAACCATATCGGGGAGAGAGCCGTTCGACAAGCGCCGGCGGCCGTACTCCTCTTCAGCCGGGTAGACATCATGGTTCATTTCGCCCGGGTGCTTGTCATAGAAAAAGATATCGTCGTTGTTCGTGGAGTATGATCTAGTAGTGTTTGAGCTGTTGTGGGCATGCGCACCCACAACGCCTGCTCCGGCAGCTCCACCAATGAAGCCGTTGGGGGCCACGGAGTCGAAATGATTGGCTGGCTTGCCAGACATGTCGAAAAAGTCGTCGTCGTTATCGTCGTCGCGGTTGCGTTTCCAATGAAGGATCAAGAAGATCAAGCCTGAGATCAAGGCAACGCCCGCGACTGAACCCACCACTGCGCCTGCAATCTTTCCTCCAGACAAGCTCTTTTGCTGGTTGGGTGAATCGTGAGAGCTTGAAGAAGACGTAGATTGTGATTTACCCCCAGCGCCCCCACTGGTTTGAGAGCGCACGGTGGTGGTGATTTCAACCACGGAATTCGTGGAGCCGTCAGGTGAGGACGTCACGGTGGAGATCACAGTTGTAACACCGTCTCCGGTTTTGGAAGGGGAAGAACGCCCAGAGTCCTGCAGGCTCGAGTCATCTTTAGAGCCGGCGGGATCAGTTTCCAGGGACAGTCCGTCAGTCAGAGCTGACGACGCTGAAGTTTCGTCCTGGCTGGAAGAAGTCGTCGGAGACTTGCTCAGAGACAGCCTTGTATTGGAAACAGCCCGAGAAGTCGACTTGGAAGAAGAAGAAGACGACGACTTGGAAGTGGAAGTAGACGAATCGGAAGATCCTGAAGCAGTGGAGCCGTCCACATCTCCGTTGACGTAGACCTGGTAGTAGCCACTGCCACCACAAGTCTGTTGCCCGTAGCCCTGGCAGGGCGAGTCGCAATTACTGTCATCAACAATCATATCTGAATTGGGCACCGTCAGACCGCAATAGCAAGTTTTTCCGTTGATCAAGGCCGCAACCTTTTGCGAGCTACATTGGTCCCAGCAGTAGGATGAGGACTGGTACAAGTAGTCGCCCTTCAGCAGAAGAAGCAGTTGGATGGAGTTTTGCTTGAAGCAGCCTAGTGACAGGAAATCGGAACCAAGGCCCACGGACAAGCACAGTAGTAGTAGTAAGCCAAAGGAGGCATGCATTATGGTATAATATGAAAGACAAAGATGCAAGGATGCAGAAGGGAAAAGAGAGACGATCCGAACCCGGGAACAGCAAGGCTATGTGGGAAGAGTTGTTGGAAGGTTGGCAAAACGTAGAGTTTGTCGTCGGTGGAAAAAAGAAAAGAAAACAAGGTCGTAATTGAAGTTGAGAACCCTAAAAAAAGAATAGAAAATTGGTAGTGCCTTTTCATGCCCGGGCTCCGCAACCCGCGAAACAAAAATAGATCGGATGACATGAGTGTCTGCCGCAACACACGCCCCAAAAAAAAGCCAGATCAGCGCAGATGGTAAACACAGATCCGGCGGCTATTCTCACCGGGTGAGGTTTTAAAATCAAACGGGACTTTTTTGCTGATAGTTGATAGACCATGAAGGGTTTTCTATGGCTAGGTAAAGGTGGATCGTGTGCATCGGGCCTGCACACAAGAGGCGTTCGGCGCGAGGAGCCCTGGAGAAATCAAAACAAACGTCGCCAAAAGTCGCACTTTAACTGGCAGACGTTCTGTCCTGAAACCGCGGGTGCATGTCCGCCTTGGGCCACCCCCTTGTGAAGGAGCACTCTGGTGGCTATAATCCGAGAATGTACATGAAAAAAGAAGAGTTTGCTCGGGAAGCCAACAGCGTCGCGCCCGTACACCAGATCGTCTGCCTGGACATCACATGGGTCTCGGACTTTATACAACAAGGTTAAGGTCAGTTCTTAATCGCTCGCGTATTGTCTCCTTGGCATTCCCCATTCCCATTGACTATGGGATATCTGCAAGTAACTATAGGATTTCTGAAGGACTATGGCATCTCTGTGAAGGACTATGGGTACCCCTGCCCTTTGTTTTGGTGTCTATTGATAGTCTAGCCTAATTAGCCCGCCTTGTGCTTTTGCATATCGGCCATTGCATAAACGCATTGTTCGTGGGATCTAGGGCCAAAAGGCCACTGCGAACAGCAACAGCTACAGCAGAAGCAGCAGCAGCCGCGACGAGCGCGCGCGCGCACACACCCGTGCACCAGGAAATATAAAAGCGTTTTTTTTTTTTCTCTGCTTTTAAAACCTCAGCGGCCACTTCTCTTTCTGAGCGACCTATTGGGGCTTCTCCAAAATGCTGTCCTTCCTGAGACTTGTGTGGCTGCTGAGAACAACCTCGGCCCTTTTTCGCTAACACCGATTTAGAATCTTCCAATCGGAGTTTGATAGTAGTGGGGCATACATCATCTGTAAGAGTAGAGTTTAGGTCAGAGTAGTCACGTCCAGTGCAAATTGTCCAGTGCAAATTGTCTAGTGGAAAATGTCCAGTGCAGAATGTCCAGTGCAGAAAGTCAGTGCAGAAAGTCAGTACAGAAAGTCAGGACAGAAAGTCTGCGGAGAGTCCAGTGCAGAAAGTGCAGAAAGTGAGAGTCAGTGCAGAATCGGTCGCATACCAGAGAAGCACCACACCCCCAGTTTAAGCCGGACAATCAATAACCTCGACGGTTATCATATCATCTGCGCCCCACTTGTATGCAGCACAGGCTAGCCGGGATGCAGCCTTGTGTTCATGTGCTGCTGCTTTCAGCAATTGGACTGCCTCTTTCGGTGCCGGTAGTTGGCATCTGTCCATGTTACTCCATTGTGCGCGCGCCTTGGATCACACCCCATTCCACTTACTCCACGCTACAACTAACAATAAGACACAAGACCCAATCGCTGCTATAAGTATTGCTACATCTCCAAGGGAATTTTCTAGTCAACACCAAACAATTATTTTTCCATTTTTCATACCACACTACGCTACACCACACTACGCTACCATAGGACCACACGACACTTGACTCCACGACACTTGACTCCACGACACTTGATTCCACGACACTTGACTCACCTGTCCCTTTACCTCCATTGCATAGACAACCTCTAACGATTCAATCTACCCACAAATGAGTCTTTCCATCAAATCAGTCTCCACGATTTCTCAACAGTACCGACACGAAGTGGACGAGTTGCTTGCGGACAGGGCACACAACCCCAACCCGTTCCTAGAGAAACTCACTTTACAGAAGATCCGCTTGGACATCCCTCGTCTTATAAACGCCTTATCGTCTCATAAGACCAACCGAGCATACGACGATACCCGTTTGCAGGTGCTTACATTATCCAACCAGATCGAGGATCTCCTCTATGCGAACAAAGGCTCCATCTCGACATTTGTCTCCGAACACCAGGAAGAGAAGGCCCAGCCGGAGCCGGTGGAGACCATCAGTGAAGCCCCACAACAACCCATAACAGAGGACTCCGACTATGCATCTCTTCGAAAAAGACTTCTTGCTGACGGAAACACCACCAGCTTCGATAACGAGCGAAAGGAGCAGATGAACGAGTACCACGAAAGCTTCCAGGAGGACATCATCTCGGACTTGACGGCCTTGGCCTCCACGCTCAAAACATCGGCCCAGTCTCTCTCGTCCAAGATCGTGGAGGACTCCAAGTTGGTGTCGGAGTCCGGTGAGAACATGGTGAAGAGTCTGACGTTGATGCAGTCCGTGGGCCAGAACTTGAACTCGTATTTGTCGGAGAAATCGGGCGGCAAGATCTCGCTTTTCTTCATGATCAAGACCATGGTGTTTGTTTTCATTCTCTTCTTCTCCATGGTGGTGGTGACCAAAATCCTCCCCAAAATGTGACCTGCGATCGCCGGCTCCAAAAAGTGGGCACCATGTATATATGATACGCTAGATCTCATGACTATCTAACGATGAATGGTAGAATTAATGAGCCAGCAGTAACATAGAGTAGGAGAGGAGTGTGTATATTCCTTGTGCATACCTATAAGACTACGTATTACTGGATACTTTCTGGACATCACATAGAATGGACGAATTAAGTAAATGCTAATTGTCTACATTTTATGAGTATGATTAATGGGTTTAAGGGAATGTTGGGGGGTTTGAAGGAAGAAGGGCTCTTTTATACATAATATCCTGCATACAGACACACCATCGTACCATGTAATCATGGCATGTCATTTATTCTTTAAAATGACAATGCTGGATCTTGTGTTTGAATATGAATGTGTATGTATGATGTCTTATGTATGAGTGATTATATACATGGCCATGGAATCGTCACATGGCACGGGCAAAATCCATTGGTTGGCCTGCGTCGTCAGAGAACAGCGGAGCACCAAGGTGACGTGGGTCATTATTGTGCAAAGGCTGATTATTGTGCAAAGGCTGGTTATTGTGCAGAATCTGATTATTGTGCAGAATCTGGTTATTTTGCAGAATCTGGTTATTTTGCAAAGGCTGGTTCTGGAATTGCCGGGGCAAGTTTCCACACCGGTCCTTCCCAAAGTTGATCTTCAACGTCTTGTAGTCTTTAAACGACTTGATGCCATCAATGGCCTTAATGGCGTTGCTAATGTTGACAAAGTTGATGAAAGCACAGTTCTTCTCCTCGAGGTAGTTGATCTGCTCGATTTCCCCAAACGACGAGAAGTCGTCTCTCAACTTCTGGGCATTGAAGTAAACAAAGTCACTGATGTTGCCAATGTAGATGTTTCTGGATGCTCCATTGGACACGGCCAACGATAAAGCATTGGACAAGGGGCCCGAGTGTTTTCCCCAGCCCACCTTGATGCGTCTATTATGGATGGTCAAGCCGTGGAGCTGGCAAAGCGCAAAAAACTGCGCTGCTGCAATGGGGTCGATGAAGGTGATGAAACACACGTGTCTTTCTTTCAAGAAACGTATGCTTTGCAATAATCCTCCACGCACAACGTTGCAAATCTCCTCCACGGACGAGTCCTGGTGCAAGTTGCCCAAGTACACGGTTCGGTTCCCCAAGTTATTGGCCCCACCGGCCTGAGTGGCTATTTGGGCAGCTGCTGCCGATTGCTGCACAAGAGCCGAAGAAATGAACTCTCTATCAGCAGCAGTGACCACGTGCTCCATTCCTGGGGCCAACCCCAAGTACTGCGCGGCATTGTGCTGCTGGGTCTTGGTGATGAATGCACACCGGTCTTTTCCGTAGAAACACTTTTTGTCCAAGTACTTCTCTTTTGTAGGCAAGTCAGACACGCATCTGATGGCACTCAAGATCGACAAAAAGTGGATGAACGCAATGCCCTTCTCGCGGATGATCTTGATGCAGTCAATCACGCCGTACACCGATAAGTCCTCCTTCAACTCTTCCTCGGTGATGAGCTGGCCCGTGACCGAGTTGTGTAAGTTGCCAAGGTACACGTTCCGCGTAGCACCATCTTTCTGGATGGCATCCTTGACTATAGGAAGGATGGGGGTGTTCTTGCCCCAGCCAATGCGGATGTCGTTGCCCTTGATGTTCAACTTCTTCAAGATGCAATCGGAGTGGAACAACATGGCCGACTGCAGATCGATAAATGATATAAAGGCACAGTTCTTGGCGCCGAGGATCTTGACGCTTTCCAAGATCCCGCTTCTCACGTAGTCCAACAACTCGTTGGGCTCGATCTCGCTGGGGATGTTCCCCAAATATACCGTTCTGGAGGGGGCGGCCTGATCGGCCTGCGTGACGTTTTCTTGAGACGTCACGTTGGACTGCGAGTGGCCAAAGACATAGTCTCCATTGTTAGCACTTGCACTTCTCTCAGGGAGTCCAAAAGACGTTTGGGAGAAGTTGGTTGGAGGCTCGGGGGGACTATTATAGTGGTCCTGGAAGTTCTGATCCAAAAGGTTGTTGGAGCCGAAAAAAGCCGATTCGGCCGGCGACGTGCTGTCGAAAGCCTCCACACTCCGGGCAGGGTGGACAAAGTTGTCTATGCTTTGGGAGTAGTCGGTCCGGAAGTCCCGGTCATACTGCGGAGGGAAAAAGTCCTGGGAAGGCGCCGGGTTATATTCGTGGCTCTGGGCCTGGACGTCGTTCAGGGGCATCCGGTACTCCGGGAATTGCTGGGACACGAAAGCCTGGGGCGTGGTGTGGTGGTAGGGGTTGTAGTAGGACATGACGGAATGCAGGAGAAAGGAAGGAATCGATAATCAGGGAGAACTCCGGGAAGATGGACTATGGACAAGATAGCAAAGGAACCGGGATGCAAAATGAAGTAAAGATGATAAATACACGAAGTCGCCGTTGGTCTGGGGAGAAAACCGGCTATGCTCGAAACGTAAAAAAAAAGGACCGGGGCCAAATGCAGGTGAACGAATGAGAGGAAAGCCTTGGTTTCAAAGGAACACACTAGAGTTCAGGGGGGAACGCTTGGATTCAAAGGCCACCTTTTGAAATTACTCGACACTCGGGGGACACGATGCAGTTGAGGACAGGTAGTAGCAGTGGGGTCGAATTTTTTTTTTCCAGCTTTCTCTGCGCGTAGCTCGCTTTCTTAAGTCGCACATTTCGGACTGCGAAGAGCATCGCACGTGACGTGCGCCCGCCATCACTCGGAGTACTGCGTCACGTCTCCGGAATCCTCGCCTTCCGAATGCGGCAGGCCAATGTGCATGTTGACGGAGGAGGTTGGGGTTTTCTCAGAGTCGCCGTCATGGGCGGGGCTGGACCCGTCCTCTTCCATCTCCAGCCCACTATAGTGCGTGGAAGCAGAGGAAACGTCCAGAGCGCGCCGGAGTGATGGTGCGGCACGTGAGCCTGCTTCCTCCATTACCCCAGATTCCAGCTCCACCCCAGGGGACTCCGTCTTCACCTGTGCACCCACCCCATCAAATTTCGTGTTTTCAAATCCTTCATTTCCTGCATCTTCAGTAATATCCCCTGCTTCGTTTCCTGCACCTGTAGTCTTGGAATACCTTCTTCTCTTTTGCTGTAGTCCGTTCTCGCTGCTTGTTTCAAGCTCCACCTCCACCTTAAGATCCACTTTAGGATCCACTTTGAGATCCACTTTAGGATCTAGACCGGTTTCACCCTTGAATGGTGTCAGAATAGCCTTTTCTCTGGGCCGTTTCCTCGCCCGGCTCCTCTTGCTGGGAGACACAAGTTTCCTGCCCGCCACTATATCCTCAACAAAAACCCGGTTGAGGTTGGTGGAGTTGCGCTTGACATACTCAAGGTTCAAGAGGGCCAAGTTTCCCTCGCCGTCCGGCTCGAGTTGCGCGATCTTGCGTCTCTTTTCGTTCAACACCTGGAAAAACCGGTTTTCCAAGTCCTGGAGAATCGCACCGTAGTCCGAGGTCATTTGGTGCACTTCCTTCTCTAGAGCCATACATGCGGAATTCAGCAGGTGCAAGTTCTGGTGGGTGGTATGCAAATCGCCGCGGAGCCGAGTGTTTTCCCCCACCAACTCCCCGATCCACGTGAGCATGTTGTACTGTGCTCGCTCGGTATATGGAACCACCTCCACGTCTTTAAAGGGCAACACTAGCCGGCCGTATAGTATTGAGAGCACGTCCAGCGTATTTACAGCCAACTCGAATTCGGGCAATGTCTCGCCACATTCGGGCATGAGTTCTCCGGTCGCCACGTCATAGGAATCGTCCGTGGCGAGCTTGGCCTTTAGAACCAACTTCAGCTCAGTTCTTTCGCTCATTTCAACCCCTTCACGCTGGTCAGCACCTGCCAGTCCCGTCAATCCACTCAATCCCGTCAATCCAGTCAATTCATCTTCTCCAATAATTTCCTTCAAACCAAGCAATTCCATTAAAATACGTTGCCATGTTGCCGGGTCGAGGTCGGACTTGGTTTTGGCGTGCTGGAGCTGCGGGGGAGACATTTGCACCTCAAAGAGCCCCTCCTCACAGGCGGCCACCAAGGTTAATTGCTGGCTGGCGGAGTCATAGGAGGCTCGTAGCTGGGCACTGCCGTTTTTGATGTGCTGGTTGCTATTTCTACTGACAATGTGGAGTGGAACCGTGACGATGTTGCTCATGTGTGGTGACCTTTTTTCTCAGTGCCAGTGCTTGGTAAGTATGCTTGGTAAAGTATGCCGAGGACCAAGTGAAATGGCCATGGCCAGACCCTCCATTTTTTTTTTTGGGATTCAAGTAATCTTGGATTTTGTATGTACACTTCTTTTGGTTATGGACACGTTGTTTAGTTTAGTGGGTAAATAATGTGTGCTTTTGGTCGACATCACTTTGGGTGTGGAAGAAGCTAATGTGGACGCTGGGGCTCGTAACCTCATTCCGAGACACTACACTTTTTGCTGAGCTACTGGACCATGTTGCGCGTTTCCATATTTAGACAGAAACCGTTGGAGTCCAGTATTAAATAAAGTACAAATTTACAGATACACAAATCCACGTTTATTTTTTTATTTTTTTGATTTTACGAAAGTAGAACTATTTTATTCCCTGGCTTAAGTTTCTGTGGATTTAAAATACTAGGAAACCCTGGAAATTTGGGTTCCACTGAGCTGTTTTATTGTCACGTGAGAACAAAAAGAATGCCTTGTTATGTATTCTTCAGTCCTCAGGCCATTTTTCACGAGGCTTAGCGAGGCCTAGAAGGCCTAGAAGGCTGGAAAGACGCCGGACGATACTTAATTTGGGATCAACAAAAAAAAAAAAAAACATCGTTCTTTGTATGGTGCATAACAAAGGCCATGTTCAGCGTGCGTATATGCAGGCACCGGACATTTTATTGCATCACAGATATAACTCCATAGTAGTATCAATCATGGCCATATCCAGTAAAATACTTCCGAGACCGATTTTGGTATTACATCGTCTGTCTATCTGTCTATCTGTCTATCTGTCTAATCTATTTGTCTAATCTATTTGTCTATCTGTCTAATCTATTTGTCTATTTTCATCTAATTATAAACTGGCCAATCTAGAACTAGTAGAATGGATACCATCCGCAGTAGATCACCGCTAGGTTCTGCTCGCTGGTGGCCTCCCGGATCAAGTCTCGTACGGTGGCCTCCACACTCAAGCCGCCAGCATGCAACTTCTCCGTGACCATGAGTATGGCACTTTCGGCCTCCAGGGCATCTCGCCTGGGCTCGGCCTCGATATGTGCCGGGCTTTCTTCCTGGAGTTTCCTCTTTCGGATGGGCGAGATGGACCATGAATACAACGGGTCCCACCGGAGCACATCGAGAATCCCTAGGATGTGTTCTTGGTTGCACCGGAGAACCCGTAGCGTATGCTCACATAACCGGCTGAAGGAGCCGTTGATGCCCATGAACCCGAAACCATCCACAATGTCTCGCGTGAGACGGAAAGGCACCATCTCCGGGATGGGAAGCCGTTTGCCCTGGTCGAACGCAACCCCCAAGTCAATGTGGATGGGTTCTCCTGTAAACTCGTCCAATAGAATGTTGTTGCAGTGGCGGTCTCCTAGCCCAAGGATATGTCCTACCATGGATGTGGTGGCCACGCCTCGGGTGTAGAGCTGCCTGCTATGGAACCATGTTTCCGGAGTAAGGAAGTTCTCGGCAAAGTAGTGCCTTAGAACGGGTTTAATGGAGCATTCGATGGTCTGGTAGATCTTGAGCCGTTGCTTGGAGTCGGCACTCTGGTTTTTCTTCATCATCTCCCGGGCCTTTTCCACCTTCATCTTGTCCATTTTGGTATGGTAGGGCCGGATCACCTCAATGAGGGCTTTGGAGTTGGGAACGAACTCAATCACTCCTGCTCTGGGGCCAAGAGGTACCGCCCGGTACGCCCGGATGAGAAGGTGCCGTTTGCGGGTTTCCTTGTCCTTGACAAAGATCCGGTTGACCTTCTCGAACACCTGCTCCATAATGGCATCCTGGCGTAAATCGTCTGCCCCATGCTTGAGAAGCATTCGGTGCTTGGTTCCATCCGAAAGCTTTAGTTGGGCTATCTTGGGCAAACTGAGCCCCGATGCGGCGATCTTCACTTCTTCCTCCATGCTTACCATGTTGGGCACGTGCTTGTAGCCGTTCCTGCTCACCAGTAACTCAAGCGTGGGAGGAGGCAACTTGGGGAGTTCGTCCATGAAATAGGCCCCGATCTTGAGCTTGTCCAAATGAAGAGGTTTCCCTCGCGTGCTCTTCATTTCGGCAAGCGATATGAATTGCTGACACAATTGCTCGATGGGCAATAATAACTCCGAGGCATATTCAGCACTGGACGCTTGGAGCGAGTTCCGGATGTTTTTCGCCGCCGCTGCCCGGGCCAGCATCTCGAGGTTCGACGTCTCGGCCGCCATTTTCTCACTGAAAATCAACGATAAAAGTGGATAAAGCGCATGGAACGGATGGTCTAGACAAATCTTGATGATGAGGTCATGGACATTTTGCTGGAAAGCTGTGGAGTCGCTGGAAACTCGGGACAAGATCTGCGTGCACCACGTCACGGGCTTGTAGGAGCTCAATTGGTTGAGAGACTCGTTAAGGGACTCCTGGAGTTGGTCGTTGGTGGAAAGCTCGAAAAAGGCCGAGAAGAACTTATCCACATGCTCATCGTTTTCATCGATCAAAAGGGCTTCGAGGTAGAACTTGATGGACGTGGAAACAAAGCTCAACTTGGTGTCTTTAGCTCGGTCGAGTTCATCTGTCTCGGAGACAAGCTGATTTTTCAAGCGATTGTAGTACTTCTGAACGGCCTTTTTCTCGGTGGTGGTCACGGAGTTCTTGCTGTAGTAGGTTTTGATGTCGTCGATCTCTGTTTTCCGGTCTTGGACCCGATTGGTCAATTCCCGGAGCTGTTCTTCCAAGACCAGGGATTTGTACTGCTGCTCGCAGAATCGAGCAAGAAGATTGTAGACTTGAGCCCGTTGGCCGATCAGTTCTATCTCGCCTATGGAAGCTTCCATGGGATGCACGATTTGTTGGAGAATGTTTATGCCCAAGTCCATGCGGGAGTCGGCTTTCCACTTGGCCAAATGTGCCTTGATCAACTGCAGGTGAACACTGAGCCGGGGAAACGGTAGCAGAATGGATCCGGTTTCGTCGAGCTTGCTTAGCATAGTAATAGGGATGCTAGTCTTTCCGGAATTCCAGAGGGTTTGCGCTGCTTGATATGCTGAGAAGTGCTTCAATTGTAACTGCTGCTTCGAGTCGTCAAACTTCACACTCTTGGTGAGTTTTTCTAATAAAACTGAGGAGTTGATGGCTTTTTGATGGTACCCTTCCTTTTGGAAAAGACCATTGAACCGCAGAAGCTCATTGATTTGGCCCAACATACAAAGATCTTTTTTGCTGGAACAAAGACTCTCAGGAAAGGCGTATTGATGTTCAGGAGCCATTTTCTTGTGGATATCGAAAGCAAGCTTTCTGGCGAGGATGACATCTTCACTGAGCCCAGAGTCCTCGGACTCAAACCATGAAGTTGTCTTTTCAAAAGAAGCCGAAGCAGAAACAAATCTTTCGGCATCCGAGGCAAAGATCATGCTGGCACTTCTCAAGATTGCCAAGGTCTCGAGCCATACTTGCAATTGCTGCTTGCGCCATTTGATGTCCATATGACTATTCAAAAAGCCAGAGCGTTGGTTCAAAAGCCTTGTCATTGTATCATTGTACAACGAAGCTTCCTGCAATTTTAGGTCTGCAATGGGTGTATCTTGGAGCTGCTTGAAGTAGGAATATACCACATCGTGTTTCTTGGTGGAATTCTCGTCTGCCGGGGCCTGCCATTGGTTCAATTTCCACGACCATTCGCTGGTATTATGGGAGGATTCCCCAGTGGTATGCCCAGACTCGCCGGAAGCGTATGACGTTTCGCTTAAAAGCTTGGAAAGCCCCAACATCCCGTCCCCAAGCAACGACTGGATCATGTGCCGAGCTTCAAAAGGCTCACCCAAGGATATCGACGCATCCATGAAACTATTGTCATACTCAAACGCTTCTACTGACAGACCGTCAGTGTTTAAAAGCTTGAGGGAGTTTTCAAAAGTCACGTCATATGGCATTCCTGAAATGAGATCAAACTCATCTAGCGCACAATAGATTTCCGTCAATGGGTCTCTGTACCGGGCCAAGTCCACCTTATCATTTTGTTTATCAGCGTAGTCTTCAAAAAGCATCAATGCTGATTCAGGCAGCTTGCTCTGTTTCACCATGTCAAAAATGGCATTATGATCCAACGACTCATACAATTGCTTATATGGTCGGATATTCCGCTTGGCCCCGATGCGGATCCCCAAAAGTATGCTTGTCATCAATTCTGTTTTTCGAGCACAGTACGGCTTTTGGGAAGCTTGGCCCTCGAGGTACTGACGAAGCATATCCTTTTCTTTTGGAACCCTTTGGAGGAAAAAAAGAACAAAACTAGGTAAAGTTTTGACTGCGAGTTCTGGTAAACGAACCACACAGCTGGTGATGATTGAAGCCATGCTGGTGAATTCAGGAATTTTGTGGAGTAAGGACAACATGAACTCGCATTCGCTTCGAAGGAAAGAGTCCGTAATTTTCTCGCAAGAATTAGCTCCGTTCATGGGTTTCTCGTATAGGTAATCACAAGACTGAGGAGGTAATGTAGTAATATAGGACTGAAAAAGTCTTTCGAAGTCGGCCCAATTGATGAACTTTGAGCTTTCCTCAGGAAGGTTCCATACAAACACGCCAATAACGGATTCCACAAATGCCTTTGTTCGATTGGATCCGGTTTCATAAACACCGCTCAAATCCTTCAAGAAAGAATTAATCGTCCAACACTCCAGATCGAAATCCATAGACGTTCTCTTCAAGTTCTCGCTCACCTGATCCGTAAACAACTCTGCTTTTGCAATATCACTGTTGAGCGATGTCCCAGAGAGGTAATAATCGGCCAAGTATTCAGAGACCCAGAGCGGAAACCGTGTATCTCCATTGTGGGTGGGGACATTGTGGGTCAAGAATAATCTGACCAATCTTGGCATCTGGTCACACTCGATCATCGTTGTTTTTTCCGGTCTATAGGCATGGAGAAAGAGTTCGGAAACCAAATGCACCCAAGCATCGTAGCACCGCAGAATGCTTTTCCTCATGCTATCATGGGCCAAAAATACTCTGACATCCTCAAAAATCAAAGGAAGTTTCTGACCCAGGATTCTCATCAGAAACAAGAAGCGGAATGCAGGTTTCAATTCCTGTTCACACACATCCATAAGGCTTTTTTCAAGGTTCACGCAGAAATCAGTCAATATTTCATGGACTTGTCCCCCAAATTGAGATAGAAACGATATGACCGAGGGAAAAACATCTTCAATCGGTACAGTTTTGAAGCACACAAGGTCCAATTGGTTGAACAAGAAGGCGATTTCATCATCGAATCCTGCCCCCAATAAAGGCGAGAAAAGCTCCATCACCAATTGCACAAGACAATGATCCTGAAAGCCGATTTTGCTTATATGCCAGAAAAACTGGAGTCGTCTCAAAACAGCGATCTTCTGCGATGTATCAGTTGTGTCGAGGTCCAAGGAAAGTTGACGGAATATAAAATACACGGTCAAAACGTCCCAAAAGTCCCCGTCATCGCTGTACTTCGAGATGAGAGCTGACGTAAGATCCACACTGGACACGGGCGAGATTTCGGACAAGTTCAACAGATTGATGACTTTCTTGGGCATATAAGCTTTTTCAGATGACGTATTGTTAAGTGCAGCTCCAAGAGCCGGCCCACTTCGAACATCAGTCAGTTTGGCAATCTCAAGTAATATGAGAAGAAGCTTTTCCTTCATACTAGGCTTGTAAGAGTCTCGCAAAAGATCCGATAATGTTTGGAACACCTTATTTCTTGTTCCTTTAGAGGTATAAGCCAAGGCCACGATTAGTGGAAGACAATCTTTCACCAATTCCGGAAGTTCACATGACTTGAGTTTGGTCAAATGATTGAGCAAAGCCGTTTTGCGCAGTTCATTTAGATACTGGGCTTCAAGTGAGTTGATGATTGCAGTGATATACCGGCAATTATCCATCATGAAGACTGACAGGTCAACGTATCCGAAAGCACGGAAGGGGAACTCAAAAAGATCGAGATCATCAGTGAGCCATGTTTTAATCATGTCAAGTCTCACTTCTTTGAAAAGTTCCTGGGTATTTTGTTTCTTTCGAGTATCAGCAATAAGCTCGATACCCTGAGTGAAGTAAGGAACGAACGAAGCATATTCCGAGTACTTCAATAGAGTGAGAAGTATCTGGGGACAAATTTGGGTATTTTGATCAGTTAGCAAACTCATGAAGAAGCAAAAAGTGGCACTTCGTTCCACCGACGATTGCGGAGTCGTAAAGTGCTGGCAGATCTCTTGTAAAAAAAGCATTTGCGTCGATAAGTCTTTTGAAGCAATGAATGTGGTGATCACATGCGAAAGTGCTAGCTTCATTCGATTGGTGAAAGACTCGAATGACTGTAGGAAAAGAGATCTGATATCAGCATTGGAAACCACCTTCTCGGCATTGTACTGCGTGTACTCCAAGCATAAGGTCCATGTTTCCACTAATAAGACTTCGCTGACAAAGAGGTTCTTTCTCAAACACTGAAGAAAGAAATTGATGAGATCCAAGCTATAGGTCTTCATCTGCAGGGTTCCGGAACCCAAGAAATGATATGTTCTTTTCACGAGCCGGCATGCTAGCTTAATGGTCACTTCAGACCGGTCAGTCTCGTGAGATGCCAATGGTCCTTCGCCTAGTAGGCGAATCACATCCCCAAGTACGCTTTGGCTGGGTTCTGGGGCCATGCTTTCCTGTACCCGAACAAGTATTTCAAAGCACGCGAGTGTCTCTTCTGAGGAAAAGCCCTGCATCATTCTTGAAAGCTCCTCCATGGGACAACCTTGGTAAACCAATAGAAACTCGAAATACTCCACGCGACTGGCTTTGTCCATCTGGGGAGCATCCATCTTTGTCGAGTCGCTATGTGTAGATTGGGAAAACTCAAGGTCTAGCTCATTTGCACCCTGCAACTCGGAGTTTCGATCATTCGCCGAAGCCAAGTATCGGAAATGATAATCAATGAGCTCAAAAGGGAAACATAGACCACTCAAGAGGTTGTGAGTGGGCTTGTATGTCAAGATGACCAATATGGCCGACGCGGCTTGTTCTCTCAGGCTGATGGAGGGTGCAAGAGACGCCGTTAAGCTTCGGGCTTTGTTTTGCAAATCGTTTGCATGGACGGTATACTTGCGTGAAAGTGCCTCGGCAATTTGCATCAAGAAGATCGCATAAGCCAAGGTATTTGGAACACTGATCTCGTCCTCAAGAGTGGTTTGGAATATCTCACACATTTTTTTAACCACAACACCGATCACATCAGTTGAACCGGTGATTTTGGTGACCTTAACAGTCTCATCTTTGAGAAAAAACACTTCCTGGTCTTCGAGGGCAATGAATCTTTGGAGTTTCTCGCAAGTAGTAATGCAATAAAAATCACTTTTTGATTCCTCAAGATTCGTGTCAAGTGTGTCTGGGACGGAGGTCTCCAGGCCACCAATCCAAAGAAGAGTCTCGGCCATTTTTCGAACTGAAACCAAAGGCTTTTCCCGAAGAGAAGTATTTTCAAAAGCTTCGTCCCATTTTCCAATGATCCAACGCAGAACACTGAACAGAAGATTGCCTTCATTGGGAAAACTCACATTCTTGAAAACCCTTGCTAAGCTCTCCCAGAATTCGATCCCACTATCGCTTAATAGGGCCGGCCCTGCAATTTCAGAAAGATCAAGAATGCTCTGTAATTGGTTTAACATCCCCTTATCAAATAACTTTTGTAGACCAAGTCTATTTTGCATGGAGATCACATCATAGAAGAGCGGGCACGACATATGACAAAGGGCACGATCTTTCACCATGGGAACTAGTAATTTTAACAATTGATGGATCTGCTCAGTGAACAATGGTCGACAAGAGTCTGCGGAGATTTTGAGACAGGCAAAAAGAGACCGGAAACATGCTAAAGCCCAGTAACTAAGGCCCTTCTCAGATAAGAGCCTGAGCAACATGGGGACCAAGTCTCCTAGGTCTGATCGGTTGGATTCAGGCTCTAATGCTAGGTAAGTAGAAATGTAGTTTGGATTGACTTGGTCAGACTTGGAGTTTTCAGTGTGTTTTTTCGGCATTATCTGGGACCATAAAACAGTATTATTGGAGGATGTCCATTCGAAATAAAACACAAGAAGCTGTAAGCCAATAGCTTGCAACTTTAAGTCGGACTCTTCCATGAAGGAAGAGAGAAACTGCAACGTATTGCTGCATGTGGAGAACTTTGCTCTAAAATCCTTCACCTTCTGCCGTTTGTTGGCGACCGCACCATCAGTCCAGCTTCTATAACTCTCTGGATTGGGGCTCCCGGTACTGCTAGTCTTATTTTCTCGAGTCTTATAGTACAACGAGACCAAGCGAGGAATTGCCATGACTAAGAGCCATGGCAGGGTGTTTTCGGAGCCATGGGCCACGCTCCGAAGATGATACCAGTCTATAATTTCTTTTGATCTGCAAACCTTGATATCCTTAGAAGCTAGCTTTGAGCCTGGGGTTTGCGATCTTAATAAGAGTGCTTGGATAAGCATGCCCAAAGTGTAAAGGGAACGGTTGGTTTCATCTCCTGAGAGAGAATCAATGGGAGAATCGGCCAGCGATTCCGCATTCACAAGTTTTGGATACGACGAGATGTCAAAGTACCGATAGAACGACTCGTGGTTTAAAAACAAAACGAATTGCAAAAACAACGGGTCTAGGGATGTGGAGCTGAACTGCAAGATGGTCGTCACACCCAACTGGATCACGTGATGTAGGAATCCAAAGTCTTCGGTTGAAAGGGCCAGTAGCAATTGATTGATGATTTGGAAAGCACTGAGGATAATGGGGTTTTCCCTCCGGGTATAGTTCTCCACGGCCCTTCTCAAAATGGGCAAAAGGGAGAAGTATGTATGCAGTTGGACCAATGGCAAAATGGTGGATGAGGAGGAGCCCGTTAAAGAGGCCAAGCTCGAAAATAAGTCACGGAGGAGACTATCGTTTAACGAATGGCCGTTGAACTCGTGAGTGATGGCTCGACACACGAATTTGTAGCATTTCGTCCACAGGTCCAGGCTCAAATGGCAGAAAAACAGCGGCAGCTTAAGCAATTTGTCGAGGATTTGGGCAAAGTCCGCCGTGCATGGGCCAAACGTGTCTTCGCCCAAAGCACTAAAGTATAGGCCCATTAGAGTGGTAACTATAGTGAAGTAGCCCTTGAACTTGGGCCGTTGTTTGGCAGGAAGATTCAAGGAGGCCTCCACCAACTCACGTAGTATTAGCGAAGCATTGCCTACTCGGGCAATCACCGGAGCAGCAAGGGATGCCAGCGAGGAATCACGTTCGATCTCAATGGCTCGTAGGAGGGCCTGCAGTAGAGCTAAAAACTGTTTGGGGATGTGGGCGAGTTTCACATATGGCACTTTCTGGAGCGAGCTCAAGACCTCATTCCGGGTTTTGATTTTGGACGAGCCAAGCGAGTCGATCACCGTGTTGAGGTCAAATGTGGACATGGCAGCATGGGTGGTGCCAAAGGTGCATGAGTAGTGCCTAGATGGATGGATGCGAATGCGCACCAGGCACACGAGCCCAAGACCACTGGAAAAGACAGAGACACCGTAAGAAAAAAAGGGGAAACGGGAAAATGGGAAATTTATATATTTTGGGTTGTTTTGAAAAATTTTATATTTGTTAAGCAATTTAGTTGTTATTTTTTAGGTGCACGGGTCTGGCTGGGGAGTTGGTGGTGGTGGTGGTGGTTTTGGTGAGTGTTTCTTTACTACTTAACTATTACTCTGTTCTAGTTACACTATGCTGCGACAGGTGACAATCCAGTACACCCAAAATATAACATGAACTCCCACATTTAAGCTTAGACTTTAGTAATTTTTAGATGATTTATTAATTTCTTGACTAAAACAGTGTTTTTTGACTAATACGGTGTTTTGCCTATCTTTTTTTTTTTGACAAAAATAGTCACTTTTCAGACCTTTACACCCTATTTATGCACTAGAGCACACTGCGCACCTTATAGATAATCTTCACACTATAGTTCACCACTCTAGTGTATTTTTTTTTTTTGAAAAAAAAAAAATGTAGATCCACCAAGTTGCCTATTCTACGTCTAATGGTAAAACTCCAGAATCATTTTTTGAAAGCATATATGGTTGTGTACTGATTCTTGGCTCCGGTGAGAATAGGTGCAAAATACAACTCACCAATCACTTCACACCAAACCCATGAATTCTACGAAAGAATCATGTGAAGAACTGGAATCTTTCCGTAGCAAAAAAAACATATTTATCTGGTGTGAAACTTGAAATGACTTTCATTATAAATATTGTAAGATGACCCTCGGAATGGTCACGTGGCCATGCCCGGCCTCGTCGTATTTGCCCACACAAACAATTTATAGACTTCGCCATGATACATAGATATGCCGAAATTCAGGTGAATCCATAAATATAAATCTTTCTGGAGAATGTTTTTTTGTGGGGAGGATCAAACGACCTGAGTCAATAGGTCGGAACTGGATATAAGCCCCGGAACTGCCACTGGCGCCCTCGGAACAAGAATGCATCCCAGTAGCCACACGAAACCAACTAAAACAGACCAATATGCTCAGATTTCTTGTGGCTGTACACCCAATTGGATTTTTGCTTCTATCCTTTACCATGTACTACGGCTACCATACTTTATGTACTCATTATCATTCTCCTTAGGGTTCTATACTAGTGTACTGCTACTCTGGCCTCTAAATAGATACAATAGAGTATGATAGAATAGAGTGTGATAGAATAGAGTGTGATATATGGAATAGATAATACTGTACTTGGTAGATTCTCGGTTTATATGAAAACGGTATTTTTAGTGTAGACCAATAAAGCGTATAGAGTGGTATTTTACAATGGGATAGTGTAGAGTAAAATATTTGACTCAACAGTAGAGGAAACTGGAGTCTGAGACTGGGTCGGCTCAGTATAAAGCGATGGAGGCTTATTATTGATATCATCGGTGTGTATCTAGCTACATGTAAAACATCAAATCTTGGACTTGTTACTCTCACATTTAGAACCACACCGCTAATACTACTACTACTACACTATACTACTTCTACACTATACTGACTACTACACTATACTGACTCCTAATACTGATCACTATGACTGCGGTTTTACGATACACCACCGTGATCTTCTCCACTGACTGTTCGAGTGTACACTGGACTGATCAGCTGAATTTGATGGTAGTCCTACTTTCTGAGAAATGAGACCTGAAGAAAGTAGAGCGTTGGATCCTCTGGTGTACTTTGTCCGCTTTTGTCTAGACATGAATACGTGTAGTGGTTAATGGCGAGATCTATAGCATCTTGTATATGGAATCTCTAGTGTGCTACTCCCTTAATAGACTCTATAACTCTAATTTGAATATACAAGAATGTGCATAAAGATCATATGGGGTGTATAGTAAAGGACGAGACTACGGGGAGTAGTGAGAAAAGAATATTACTTAACAGCTGACAAAGTATAGTTCCCAGCGTAGTACAGTAATAATATATATAACCACACGACAGTGATTGCATAGAATTAAAACATTCAATCAAAAAAGAAATTAGTTTTGCCCGGTAAACTGATACTTGAAGTTAATGTATCTTCGTAGACCTGTAAAGGATCAGATCATACACAGTACATTCATGGCTAGGAGTATATTCACCAAACAAAGTGAAGTTAGGATAATTTTAAAAGCACTATAGCCTATATCCTATAATCCTACTTGCATTGGTTGAGTGGGGTGGAGTTCAAAGCAGAGTGGATGTGCTACTGTATACAGGCACACACAAGTCTGTCACCCAAAAGGAGTATATTTTGGTGATTTTCATATTTTGGTGATTTATATATCTTCCTTTATGCTTATTTAAATTTGTTTAGTATCGGTATAGTATTGGTTTTAGTTAACTGTTGTGTTGAAGGAAATTCATTGTCATGGCCTAATGCGGTAAAAAGTTGAGACGGGAGAAGCTGAGACGGGAGAAACTGAAACACCACTCCGACAAATTTGGGTTCGTGCACAGAACGTCTTTGTGGACCAAAATCAACTATATAATGGCCGGCCCCCCGAACTCTACATGCAATAAATAAATTCATGTTCAAAGCTTACCACGAGTTGAAGGTCGACCCCGAGCCGTGCCTGCGCAGCACCCTCAGCTGCAAGACATGCGAGTTCGTCTCCAGGTGGCAGTCCATTCTCTACTACAACTTGGTGGTGGGAATGGTGTCGCCGATATTATGGTTGGTCAATGGCGGCCTCGTGCTGTATGCACTCCTCCGGCTTGATCAGGCGCAGCTTTGTGACAAGGAATTCCATCTCTCCTCCAAAGCCCTTCTCCAAAGGCTTCTTGGCTACAGCTGCGCGCTCATGGTTTTCGCAGCGGCCGTAGTGTGTGCGGCCTGGACTATGTTGGGGGCCTAAGGCGCGGCCCTCGCCTCGCTCGCTCTGTGCCTAGCAGCTGACTCGGCCGTGACTCGGAAGCATCGCCGCACTGACTCGGTCTCAATATATATATACCCCACAGTGTGCCGCCAAGGACGTAGAATTCCCCAAACCATGAGTGCCAAATCCGCCCAGTCGGTCTTAACCAAGACTCCGTTGTATGAGAGCCACGTCAAGTACGGTGCCAAGTTCGTTCCTTATGCGGGCTTCAATATGCCTCTCATCTATAAAGGCCAGTCCCACATTGACTCCCACAACTGGGTCAGATCCAAGGTGGGCTTGTTTGATGTCAGTCACATGTTACAGCACCGCATCCAAGGCCCCAATGCCAAGAAATTCCTCGAGAAAATCACTCCCATCGATCTCGGCTTGCTTGCTCCCAACACCTCCAGTTTGTCGGTGTTACTTAACAAAGACGGCGGGATTATAGACGATACCATCATCACCAAACACGCTGACGACCAGTACTATATGGTGACCAATGCTGGGTGCAGGGAAAAGGACGTGAAGTTCATGAAGGCCGAGTTGGACCTGTTCCAGGATGTCCTGCACTCCACCTTCGAAGGAACCTTGTTGGCTATTCAAGGCCTGAGTGCAGGCAGCTTATTGCAAAAGTTCACCACCGAGGATTTGTCCAAGATCTTTTTCGGCAATACCAAAAGCATCAAGCTCAATGGGCTTGTGGATGGTGACATCCATCTTTCTAGAACAGGTTACACTGGAGAGGATGGCTTTGAGTTATCAATTCCTTCGTCGACCGAGGGAGAAGCCGCCCAAGCCAGAGCTTTTTTCGAGCACTTGATCGATGCCCACCCGGACTTGGTCAAGCCAATTGGCCTTGCTGCTCGTGACTCCTTGAGACTTGAAGCTGGGATGTGTCTCTATGGAAACGAGCTCTCCGAGGAGATCACGCCTATCGAGGCCACCTTGGCTTGGCTCGTGCCCAAGAGCAGAAGAAGCGGCGAGCAGTCCTTCAACGGAAGCTCCAAGATCTTGGAGCAGCTCAACGACAAAAAACTCGTGCCCAGACGCCGTATAGGCATTACGTCTAAAGGCCCTGCACCCAGAACCGGCGGAAAGGTCTTTGACAACGAAGGCAAGGAGGTGGGAATTGTGACGTCGGGTTGTTTATCGCCTACTTTGGGGTTCAATGTGTCGCAGTCGTACGTCGACAAGAGGGTGAAGATCGGGGAGGAAGTGCAGATTGAGATCCGAGGCAAGAAGCGGCCCGGAATCGTGGCCAAGTTGCCATTTGTGGCCAACAATTTCTATAGGGGTTAATTGCATGGTGGATTTTTAAAAGTGGTTGCAATTCGTGTAGCGTACATTTGCAATTCCTGCAAGATATGAAGAATGGTTGCGAAATGGATTGCAGCAGTAGGGGTCAAGAGAGAGAAATGGTTATTTAAAATACAAGAGTCAGTTAGACGATTTGGGTATAGCGTAGATATGGAATTCGACGTAACCAACGAAATCTATTTACGGATAGTGACTTGGCTCGAGCTTATTTTTAAAAAGAACAATACCCAGAAGGTTGCAACAAGGAATACGTTTCGAAACGGCACCCTAAGCCGCGAAACTTTCTTTCGACGCATGGCATTCGCGTGCATTGCCAGGCTGTGGTTTGTGGGCATGTGCCATAACCGCCTTAGAAATCCAATGGTGTCGATCTAGTGGCAGATTCACGTCCTTCACACGGACGGATCCACGGCAGCTCGAGCCATTCCCCGACAAAGTCGTCCCGGCAACACGTCTCGGGTATCAGGGGAGCGCATGGGCCATACAGGATGTGCGTAGCGACGCAGGAAAAGACGTGTTTTTCAAGAGAAAATCGTGGTTGGCCGCGAAATATCATCTCCAATCGCGCTGAGGTGCCCTACAATGACCCTCTCCTCAATGCACCCCCTCCTAGCCGACATACTTAAACGGATGCGGACCTCGAAAAGTTATAAAGGGTGGAACATTTTTCTTTAGTGGGTCTTTCACAAACACTCTTCCTTTCTTCTATTTTTTTTTCTTCTACTCCTCCATAATGTCTACCCCCTCCAGACCTCTAGCCTCTCACAGAGACAGCGACCTCAACTCCAGATCGTCTTCTCCATACAAGTCTAGACACTCGAGCCCCTGCAAATCAACCCCCCACAACGCCCACCAGAAAAAAGTGCCCAAGCTCGACTACAAGAAAAACAACAGCGACTTCCATATCTACGAGGACACCGCAGAAGAATATGAGCTCTACCATAAGCCCAGAACATCGGGGCCTCAGTCCGACAGCTTGTTGCACGACGACAAGGAGAACATCTTACAGCCCAAAGGCAACAGCCTGGCACAAACGCGGATGGAACAAAGACAGCCCTTGGTGGAATTGAATCTGACACTCTTCCCCGGCTACTTGAGCTCCGCCACACAATTACAACGGGCCCCAGCACAGCTCCGGGAGTTGTACCAGCCCAAACACAGCAACAATGAGTCGCGCACGCTCCACAAGTTCAACGGGTTGCCCAGCTTCATCACGCCTCCTAGAGGCACCATGAACAAAATCCTATACCTGACGCTTAATCTGACCCTGAGCGATGACGTGGACGAGTTGGAGCAACGCTTGATCACGCGTCTGAATGAGCTTTCGCGCAAGAAGCGCGCCATGTCCGTGGGTGTTAATGGTGGGAAGGCCCACCTCGTGCAGAAGAACCCTTTCCAGATATTCACTCATTAGCATCTTTTACTTCGAACTTTATAATACCCTTACAAACAATTAGATCCAGTCATTCCTAACATGGTGTAGTATACTTAAACAGTACAGTACAGTGCAGTTTATGCAGTAATACTATAAATAAAATTGCTTCTCCTGTTGTCTCTGTAGTCGATATAGACATATATATAGCTATAGGTATAAAGTCATGGGAGTTAATCTCATACCAATTTGTTAATGGGCTTACCTGATTTGAGTTCTCCTCAAGACGAACGAATAGCTACTAAACTAGACGTAATAAGTATCCGAATTTCCTCTTCATTTTGCTGCTGTACTGGTAGAACTGAGAGCGATCGCTGCTTGTATAGTTCAGAGTATTTAGCCACTAGTCTTCCGGAGTATGGTGTAATTACTACTATTTAATTCCCTAAAAAATGGAATTTCAAGTGAATAAGAATTCTATCGTATGCCTCCAATATAGGTATCATACTTCTACTACTTCTCTTTCCATCCACTTTAATTATATCCATCCCACCACCACTCCACTCTACTAGGATGAGAGTTTATAGAATTACTTATTGAGTATATAAGAATTGAGTAACTCAAATGTATAGAAAAACTATAGAATAAACTATAGAATAGAATAGTATGGTATTAAGTATAGTAGAGTATGGTAAAGAGTATGGTAGAGTATGGTAGAGTATGGTAGAGTATTTATATCAATAGGCAGTGGTAGAGTTCAAGTCGTAGCAACTAGTCCTAGTAAAGTACTATTCATATCATTGGTATTATTATCATTAGTAGTCTAGCCTGCTGGTCTCTAACCTTTAGTCTGTTCAGCAGCTGGTCCCTTCTCTAGTCTGTTCAGTAGCTGATCTGCTGTTTCTGCTGTTTCACCACTGAAAGACGTCTCTGTTCCTAGAATGCTGGTGGCCAGAGTTGGGAGTTGGTGAGGCGAGAAAAGGTATTGATTCGCGGTTGGCGTTCGGTGGCCTTGGTGTGCGCTTCACTCTGGACTCGGTCCCACGCACTCACCATTCCCTTGGAAGGTGTATTCTCACCCACACCAAATTAAAACAATCACTCCGTCACGCCACTCACCATTCACCAATTCACTCCATTCACGCCAGTTCCTCCATTTCCTCCATTCACACTATTTACATGCCATGCCGATGGGCGTGGATATAAAAAGTTAATGGTTTTAATTTGAAGATGTTTTTTTTTTTTTGGGAATTATTGGAAGCATTGGATTGGTCAATGGTTCGTCTTCCTTTTGGTGGTGTACTATGGTGATGCACATCGGTGGGAGTAGGAGTAATGAGAGTGCGAAAAAGAGTGCGAAAAAGACTGCGAAAAAGACTGAGACTGCGACTGAGACTGAGACTTGAAGACTTTTTTCTAAAACCACAAAATGTCTGGATTTTTGAGTCTTATGAAAGTCTTATTAAAGCAATCAAATATAATGTATGTTTTCTTCGAGTATTATTTGAGTGTTATGAATATGTAATTCGAGTTCTGGGACTTGTTCTGTTGATTTGATCTGACCAGTAGTTTTCGCAGTCTTGTTTCGTCTTTTGCATGTCTGGGAGAAACAAATGCACCACGTCCATGTCTTTTTCATTACAACCATAGATTTTTTGGAAGCCTCTTTTTTATAGAATCGTTTTTTTCTTGTTTTTTTTTTTTTTTTTTTTTTTTTTTTTTTGTTTATAGTATCATGATTGAAATCAGAGGAGGCTCCATCGATTGTCGTGGAACCGACCGTAGTGTGCACGGCATCATGTGGTGATGGAGCATGCAACGGGCGCATACTCCACCCCACTACTGTACAAATCCTATATATCTATGTAATCTCGTATGTGTATCAATATACTACCACTACAGTTCTCTTCCTTTTGCTTCTGCCGTGTCTAGATCCATATCTATACTACTCATCCAGAACAACTGATATTACGAGTATATTATTAATAGTACTGGTGCTACAGAAGAACTACAAGTACGGGATTACTGGTCTATCACTGGTAGTACTAATTCAGATAAAGTACTAATTCAGATATAGATCTGGTATAGATACAGGACTGAATTTATGGGCCTGGAAAGTTCAACCCTCCGTGTGGTATCACCAAACCTATACCTCTATATACCTGTATATATATATATATATATATGTTTATTCATATATCTTAGGGTGTGCTAGTCTATCTGTCTATATACCTATGTGTGACTTGAAGGGTTAAAGAGGAAGAAGAATTGAAGTCAATTAAAAAAATTCTATGGGCAAGTATGATTCCTTTCAATAACCTTGGAAATAGAGCCTTCAGACGAGGTATTGCTCAGCGAGTACATGGGATTTCCACAGTAAGAAGGATTATTTAAGTCAAGCCAGCCCAAAAAAACAATGGCCACTGATCAAAGTAGTACCAATTCCTGTACCTCTTATTATTTCAAGAATCGTATTAAGAGCCAGAATTAATCGTGTCTCGTACAGCTCCACCTTACGTAACGTCACAGGAATGGTCATAGTCATCATGGTCATCATGGTCATCATGGTCATACGATAAATTTCCACGAGAACGAATATTTGTACATTTCGGGTCTAGACAATCGTATCTCAAATATATACTAGTTCCTACAGAACAGCGTATAGTAAGTGGTGTTTATAGTACAAAGGAAGTAGATTATTGTGTGGCAGTATAGTTTAATGATTCTTTTGACACTGACTAGGGCAAGTAAAGGTGCAGGTAGTCCGTCGAATTAGTCCATAAATTTAGTCCATGGAAATAGTCCATAAATTTAGTCATGGAATTAGTCCATGGAATTGGTCCATGGAATTAGTCCATTTATCTAGTACCTTGGAATAAATAACTACAAGACAGTGCATCCTGACGGCCCAAATTCACCAAATTTGGACAATTCTGGACTCTTTGGTGTACCATACACCCATAGCTAAAGACTTCACAACCAATGAAGGGTCGGGAATATCGAAATGCTTCTATTTCCTCCTAATTTGACCGGAGATGAACTAAATTGTTGGTGGTTCCTATACATAGGACTTGAAATTAAGTCGTGGAAACTCTGAGCTTTGCATACTAGATGTCTATAAGTAATCAAAAAAATTAGTTGATAACTCGACAAGGGGGAATCTGAAGCTACTTATAGGCCGTATACTGCATATAGACCGGCCGTCGATAAATCCAATGCCAACTACAACACAATCTTCAGAGTCATCAGGGAAACATAAAGCAGGAGGAAAAACTATAAGATTCAAGACCACTTGTAAACTTCGATATGTAGTCAGAGTCCTCGTGGCCACTGTAGCACTGCATACAGACAAGTTATGGTCTTTATGAACGCTTAAAAGTATGGCAAGACTAAAGAATTAAAGCAAACAAAAGCTCTCGAATGGCAGATTCATAAACTCCTGGAATTTCTGGGTTAAACACTATGATGGAATTAGACCGGCACCCCAGCAAACGATAACAAATCGTACATTTGTCAGTCCATTTCATACACGTTTTTCACACTTCAAACTTCCTTCTCCCCCTAATTCTCTTCTCCATAAACTAACAATTTTCAACAAACTATTAATAATTAGAAACAAACTATTAAAAATTAGAACCAAACTACTAAAAATTAATAACAAATAATTAACTGAATTGGTCACTTGGTCACTGTCTGGAAGTTGTTGCGGCTGCAACAGGACGGGCCCCGCGGAGTGCATGCAGACGAGAAAAAAACTTGTCCGTGAAGTAAAAGTGCACCACGAACGTCAGCACCACCTCCTCCACCATGACCAGTTCCGTCATGGATGCTTTCAAGAGCCTCAACGTGACATCGGCTCAGGACCTCTCGGACCACGAGACCATCTTCGAGGTGTCGTACCAATACCTCTCCAAAGTCAAGGACTATAAAGACCTCAACTCGTTCCATAACTGCATCGTTTCCTTGATCAACTCAGACAAATACCACAGGGCGTACCAGCTCATACGGGAAGTGCCCACGGAAACGCAAGACCAGTTTCCCTTGGAAAAGGCTTACGTGTACTATAAGATCGGCCACGTCGACGAATTGGAGGCAGTTTACCATGCGGCTTCCAACTGCTCCGACGTCACCCTCCGGGCATTGAAACATGTCTTGGCCCAGACCTACTACCAGCACGGACGCATCCACGAGTCGTTGCTGTTATACCGGGAGCTCATTTCCTCCAACACCATCGATAACGAGTTGGATATGGCTTGTAACGAAAGAGCCATCTTGTCGCAGCTGGATGCTTTCACCACCGAGCCCCTTGTGCAAGTTGCCGAGTCGGATAAAACATACGATCTTGTATTCAATGAGGCCTTGATCAAATTGGCTCAAGGCGATGTGTCTTCCAGTTTGGACTTATTGGAGAAGGCCTCGCAAATGTGCTTGGACCATAGCATGGACTCGGACCCCGCTGATTTGTTGTTGGAGCTTGCTCCCATCAAGCTAAGCATAGCATATGCCCACCAGGTGTCTGGAAACCCCAAATTGGCGTTGCAAGTCTTGGAGGATATCGATATCTCTGCCATCTCGGATCTCATGATCAACCTAATCTTCAAGAATAATATGGCATCCTTGTTACCTCAAGACGAGAACCTCAACTTCTTGAGCCGAGAGTTGAACTTACAGCGGAACTTGCAGCATTTGAGTCAGAAGCTTACGAGGGCCCAGTACCAACTCTTGTTCAAGAACCATTTGTTGTTGTCCTACCAGAGCAAGTCGCTCTCCAAAACGTCCAACTATTTCAGCAACCTGTTTTACCGCCAATATTCAGAAAAACAACCGGGGGATGTCACGCCATTGATCTATAAGATCTTGGTCAAGTTGGATATTACTTTGGAGGACTTGCACTCTTCTACAAAAGCTAAGACCGTGGCAAGAAAAATCTTAAAATTTGCATTGGCTCAATTGGAAGAGAAGCCTAGTGATTATTCCGTGGCCGCTGCCTTGCTCTTGGTGCACGTCAATGCAAAGTCCCACAAGTTCGATCAATCGATATTGGTGTTGGAAAAGTTGACTGCTATCGAACTCGAGGGAGACGCAGAGAACTTGCATGCGTCTGCTTTCGGCACCTTGATAAATTTATATGAGGTTGAGAATGGTTCCAAGAAGTTGACGGCATTGTATGCTGCGTTGGTGGCCAAGTTCGAGCTGTTGTCTGCAGAAGCCTTGAGCCTGTCGCCACGTTTATACGAGTTTGTGAGGGTGGTTTACTTTAAGCTTCTCGCCTCGGACCAAGCACCTTTATCTTTGCTTCAAAAAATGAGCCAGGCCAACCCCAAAGATGTCATAGTCTCGAGCACGTTGAAGGGCGATAGCTCAGCACTTAGAAGCGCTGAACAGCTTGCGTCCAAGACAGATGTGGAGGACTTGTTGGACGTCAATGTTGAAGAGTTGGTGGAGCAAAAGTCCAAGACTGCATCTGCAGTGGGCTCAAGAAAGAATGCCTACAAGGTGAACAAAAAGCCTAGAAAGCCCCAGTTTTCCAAGACCAAGGTGTTGAAGGATGAGAAGGACTTTGATGCCGACAAATTGGACAAGGAGAGATGGCTACCAATGAGCCTCCGGTCCTACTATAAGCCATCCAAGAAGGAATTGAAGAAGAAATCCGGTGGGCTGCAGGGTGCCGTGGAGCAGTCGCCAGCCCCAAGCACCACAAGCCGGGCCAGCAGCTCCGGCAAAGCCAAGCAGCAGCAGAAGAAGGGTAAGAAGAAGGGTAAGAAGTAGACAAGTAGTGTATAGTGACTAAACAACACACAGACGGTGAGTCGAACAGTACGTGCATATGTACATACTAAATAGTAAGGCACCGATGAAAGCAAATGATCAATGGTCTCCAAGGGTCTTTAATATTTTAACCATAACAGTCTTGGCTGGACCAGGTTTGGACAATGCGTCAGTCCCATGGAGGTGTCTGTATATGCAGAGCTACACACGGTCTCCAACATACCCATCCATTCGACTAATCGTTCGTATAGATTTTTCTTAAATAACTCGTATAAATATACATTAGTTAGTATTAGATCAGGCATTGTTTTCTTTCTTGAGAATTGGGGCTTCAAAGCATGTAATGTATTAAGTTGGTCATGAGCCCTGCGCAGCGCTGTTCCACCTCGCACCTTTTTCCATACACCACTTCCACTCTCCACTCTCAACCAAACTTCTCTTACACTAGTCCTATTTTTTACACCTTTTCTATTTTTTTTTTACCTGTCCCTTTTTCTGTTCCTTTTTCTGTTCCTTTTTCGTGTCTACTCTCTTCCCATAAAAATTATAAAAATTTTCTGTTCCCTGAGAGAAACTGTCTCCCTGAGTAAACTGTCTCCCTGAGAGAACTGTATACCCATCTTGACCCAACGTCTGGGCCACTTCTAATGACCATGTCAATTGTCACCGTCTTAAATCAACTACCCCAAAAATCTATCTGAATTATTCACACTATTTAAATTTATTAAAATCCAATCATGGAAAAATTATACTATTTACAGAAATGGATCGTTGGGGTTGCTGGCCTTGCAGAACAAAGGCACTTGTACATACTGGCATGGAAGTCTTGGCTACGAAGTGAAGCGAGTACCATGCGACCTTTTGTCTGGATGCGCTAGAGGAAAGAAGCTCTTAGCGGGCTTTGTCGCGCGCCAGAACAGAGCCGGTCCAAAAAACGCGGCAATGATCTGCAGGCCCAGGGCACACGACTCGTCCAAAAAGATGCCATGGGACTGCACATAACCGCGATAAGGCGCTGCTGCTCGTTTTGACATGCCTATCTGGGCGGCAGCATACTACGTGAAGTTGTATATATTCTCCTGTGGATCTGGCCATTCACTCCCCACTCCACGCCTACTCCATACTCCATACTCGCTACCCTGACACCACACTTTTACCTTTTGATATCATTATCACACAGATCGCCGTCTTTGTCATAATAATAGAAGAAGAGTTATGTTCGTGAAGTTGAGCTACCAGTATAAATTTGTTTTCGCCTTTTAAGACACATCTCCCCCCTCCACCAATTATCCAATCCATCCATCTTTTGAAGCCATCATGTCGACATCAACCGCATCCTCCTTGCCAGCCGAAAAAGCTAGTGTCTCTCGAATAAGACACTTGACCTTGGCCGATGTTCCCAAGGCTGCTCTTACCTTGTACAAGTCCTTTGGGCTGGATGCTCTTGCCCAGTTATTGACGTCCCACATGAAGGACGACGCCAAAAAACTCGAGGCGGATTTGCAGCTTTACCGATGCTACCTTGCCCAGCACATTGACAAGGGCATTTGTTTGGGGGTCGGAGAAACCGAACACGACTTTGAGACCGTGGCCATATGGTCCCATCCCACGTCTTGTGACGATGGTTTGGACAGCTTCCCTACTTTGATGCAGGCCGGCTATGGCAAGCTCTGGGACCTCGTTGGAGAAGAGGGCCGTGAGAAGATCTTCAAGGGCATGTTACCTTTGCTCCACGATACTTTTGAGGGTATCATGGCCACGGACCCCAGATTCGAGGGCAAGGGCGTGTACACGTTGGTGTACTTGGGCTCTGTGGAGCGTGCCCGTGGAAAGGGCAATGTGAGGGCCATTTTCGACTACATGTTCGACAAGTACATTGACAGGCCCGGCAATAACAATATCACCTACTTGGAGAGCTCGTCCAGAACCAACATTCCCATTTACGCCAAGTTTGGGTTCCACTTCTACAAGGACATTATGCTTGGCTCCAAGGACTTTCCTTCTGCCAAGGAGGGCCAAGACTATGCAGACATGAACGTGATGATTCGGGGCACCAACGGTGAAAACTGGACCTCTGCATCCGGATCCAAGTTGTAACATTAAATATGTCAACACATAATAAAACTCTTTGACTATGTACATACAGTCACTGCTTACTCTTCCAGTCACTGACTCTAGCTTGCTATACTATTCTCTCTAGCATGCTATTCTCTCTAACATGCTTTACTCATCCAATGAGAGAGAACTCTTCTGCGAAGGCAAGGTCTTGGAGGCAAACTCCTTCTTGACCTTTTCCTTCAATGCAGCTTCCTGAGCAGAAGTCAATGGCTTGACCACTTGGTTGGGGGGAACAAAGGAAAAGTGGCCAAAGCCAAACTCCCGGTCGCTCATCTTGTTCAACACATACAACTGTTGTCTGACATAACCCACGAGGGCCTCGATGTGTCTCATATCGGCATTAGGGTCACCGTTGAAGATGTTTCTCCAGAGCGCAGCAGCCAAGGTGATATCATCGGTCATCAAGCCTTCGTCGTACGACACCACACAACCCAAAAGCTGGGTATGGTAATCCTTCAAGTAACCCTCGATGATTCTATTGGAGGAAATGCCCAACTCGTTGGACATCCGCAACTCCATATCCCTGAAGATTCTGTCGACGAGCTTTTGCTGGTAGTTGCGGCCGTACTTGAAGGGCATGGCTCTCATACGCACCGACAAGATCCAATAGTGCAAGGCGGAGATCTGGAACCACTGGGAAAAACTCTTGGGTAGGCCCAACACGTCATAGTAGAACGCAGCGGTTTCCGAAAGCGGCTCGTTGGGGTAGTACATTCCCTGCTTCTTGCACTCTCCAAAGTAGTAGGAGCCGGCAACCGGGCCTGCACGAGACTTGTCCATATCAATGTTGAACACTCTGACAATGGCCTGGCCGATGTTCTGGGCGAAATTCGACATCTTATAGTTGGGGTCATTTTCGATCTTGTTGTCCGACAAAAACGGGCCCTTGGTCTGGGGCTGGCGGGGCTTCGTTTTCAAGTCCTGCTCTATCTTGGGGAGGTGCGATTCCTCAGCTAGCTGCGAGGGAGGCACGATTTTCTCTTGGTTCAAAAGCAGCGGGCCCTGGCGAAACGTCCGCCTGGAGCTGGCCGCAAGATGCACGCGGAGGGCGGAGCCCAATCTGAGTCTGGGAAGCATGAGGACTGAAGATTTTTCGGGTCAGAAGTTATCGCGAAATGCCCGCGCTCTGGTGTAGCTAAAAGTAGATGAGTGAGGCAAGAGAAAGACATTAGAAATTTGGTAAGGAGCAGAGATGAAAATTTAGGGGGTTTCATAGTAGTGAAGTGAAGACTTAATTTTAAGTATAGAAGTAGATTAAAATTTTGGAATAATTGTAGATGAAAAATTAGAGTCACTTTGTAGGGTGCAGGTGGAGTAACACTATAGTACTGGTAGAGGTGTAGATAACTAAAGAGTAATGTACCCAACGTGAAAAATATATGGATTCCATTCTTGGACTCTATAATGGTTTCTTATAATTATCAGCTTTTAACTGTACTGGATTTACTGAAGATTATAGACTTTTCCTAAGAAGTAACATTTGTATGTCTGCCAAAAGCTTATGATTAGTATAGTCATTGGTATAATGAATTCATGGTCGTTTATAGTGTTAGACTGGAATAAAGTTGGTACTTTAGTCTAGCGCGGATTTAATACCTTCGCACTTTTAGTGCTCTCTCTTGCTCTTTCTTGCTCTCTTTCTTGCACTATTTATTTTCTACTCCAGTAATAAAATAAAGAATTGGTGGAAAAGTAGAGTAGCACACTGTGGAAAGGAGTGGAGAAAATATTTTCTATTGGTATCACTTCCCACGGATGGTCTCCACGACTACTCTATTCTACAATACAAAACACTAGAGTACATTACATCGCTACTACTCGAGTACTAAGTCTATATTACTGTATATACCTATCTGGTCCGTACCACTCTACGACTATACCAGTTTTCAAGGTTATTGAGGTAAAAGTACTGTTTTAGTTACGCAGATAGTCATGGGATCCAATTTAACACACTAGTAATTGGAATAGATCTAAATACACCTTCCAGAAGCCGTGAAGACTACAATTTAGTAATCTAGAAACACTTTATAAACGGTTATCTATAAAGGGAAATCTACAATTAATAGAGGCGTATTATCTAGCACTTGGTGAGAGATTGGCTGGTGGAAAAGCCAATTGTTGAATACTCTACTCTAGTGTGTACTGCATATAGGAGCAGATCACTAGACTTACGACTTCCAGAACCTCCCCACTACAAATCTACTTTATAAACAACTGTCGTATTCTACATGAACTTAAAACTATGCTGTGACATGAATATCATAGAATTATGTAGGGATTTGTAGACAGGAAGCTGAATATAGGTACCTGGAGACGTATTCACTGTACTATTGGAAGACTACTGGCATTACTACGGATATCCAACCACAGCATTTCCATACTTTTTAATAGTACGAGGTTTCACTCCATTTCCCTAGTAGAATAGAACAAGAGCTCACTAACCATTTGATTCTAGGACGAGTCCACAGATTATTTGGCTGCAAGACAGGAGGATCTGACTTTAGCTGCGAAAATCCATCTTACCAAATAAAAGACCACCACCGGAAGGTGTAGTGTCTAGAAAGAGGTACATTCTTTGGAACCACTTTTAGAAAAGAATTATCAACCTTTTCGTATTGACTAAGCCCTCGCTTCTGCTGATGACTCAACGTAGCCAACTTTACGAGGACGCACCCAAAAAGGAACCTCTACCAACGTATGTTGTACCCACAAATGACCATGGATATTTGTCCTGGTCTAGTCCAATGAAAAGTATCAGGCTCTAAATCGGGTACGGGAGGTTATTTCCACCTCTAGAAGACTACAGTTTATCAATCCGTGTTGGATTAAGGGTGTACGGGTGTAGGTGATTTGGAGTATTCATGGTATTATTTATTATGAATTATGAATTGTATATTGTGTATTATGTATTATGTATTATATTATGAATTATGTATTATATTATGAATTATATATTATGTATAATGTATTATGTATTATGAATTATGGCGTTTTGGGCTACTTCTAGGGAATTAGAAATTCTCTAAAATTACCCCAATACCCTACTAGCTCCTAGGATTCCACCTTTTCTGCCAACACAATTTATTCTGGAAAAGTGCAGCAGAAAAAGTGTAGAGTGGATAGAAGAGTGCAGTGGACTGGGTGCGAATAGTGACCGTCGAAACCAGAATGAGACCAATACAACACAATACTCGATGAGACTACGAGGAGGTTAAAGTCAATTCCGACAATAGTGTTCGGATACGAAAGATACGTTTTAGTCTTGAAACTCTTTTTTTTTTTTTGTTTGTTTGGTAGGGCACACGTCTTTGGGAGGTATTATCTGGGCCTGGTCCGGCATACACCCGACCCACCAGCAGTACCATGGGTTGCGTGACGGACGTCCAAACAACCAAAGAGGTTGTGGTAATCCTTACAGCATGCACTGGCCATCCGTCTATACTAGCTTAATATAGACATTTTGGAGTACTGAAAATTCTGGTCCGTGGCAGAGCATAGTTGTGGAGTATTAAGTATTGGTGAGAAGTTGTAGTGAGAAAATTGGTGAGAAATGGTGAGAAATGGTGAGAAATGGTGAGAAATGGTGAGAAAATTGGTGAGAATTGTGAGAAAATTGGTGAGAATAGAAGAGAATAGTGAGAATAGTGGGGTGAGAATTAAAGACAATAGGACATTCAACCTGTGACATACAATACACGGTCGTGACTTACAATGACTGACATGGCCGACGTGACCTTAGTTTCAAGGCCATTGTTTTTTAACATTCATCCAAAAGATTTGGAGACCAGGAAAATCGGGAATTGATACCACGTGCGGACTGCAGACAAGTGTGGCCGGGACATGGCTCCCAATCTTGCATCAATTTCCAGTCTCACCTTCACTGTCCACTCACTCATACTCAGTAAATCATCTTCTACATCAAGTAATTCAAATCTATCAAGTATATCTATCTATCATATCTAATTCTAACTCCTTCCCAACCCAATTTCTACTATACATTTATTGCTTGAAAGCCTTGTCGAACTCGGTGAAGACGAATCTGTATCTGACGTCACCGTCTTCACATCTCTCCAAAGCTTTTCCGCACGAGGCCTCGTTAATAGGAACCTCTTCCACCATTGGCTTGATGCCCTGGTCGGCAGCCAACTGCAACATCTCAATGGCCTCGGCCTTGGATCCCAAGAGAGAGGCTCCGAAAGAAGATGCACTCTTAAGGAAGGTGAATGGAGTCACCTCGAACTTCTCGCCCACTGGTGGCAATCCAACACTGCAGAATCTACCGTCCACCTTCAACACGGACAAGTACTGGTCCAAAGCCAAGCCTTCCACGTTAGATGCACAGTTCAAGATAAAGTCGAACTTGTCTTCGAACTTCTTGGTCCAGTCCTCGTCTTGCTGGGTGGCCACGAAACCCTCGGCTCCAAAGGACTTGGCCTCCTTCTCCTTGGAGTGTGTTCTGGAGAAAGCGTAGACCTCAGCACCCAAGGCCTTGGCAAATTGAAGAGCCAAGTGACCCAAGCCTCCAATACCAATAATACCCACCACTGGGTTCTTCTTGTTACCGATGTTTCTCTTCAAAGGAGAGAACACAGTCAAACCGGCACACATCATTGGGGCAGCGTGCACGGATTCCAACTTCTCTGGAATGGAAAACACGAATTGCTCGTGAGCAATGGAGTGCGACGAGTAGCCACCTTGCGACACGTAACCATCGGCCTTGGAGTCAGGGGTGTTGTAAGTACCAACAGCTTGGGCACAGTATTGCTCGTTGTCGCTCTTGCATCTGTTACACTTGCCACAGGCGGAGGAAGCAGCACCAACACCGACTCTGTCGCCGATCTTGAATTCCTCCACATCATCACCAACAGCAATGACGTGGCCGATGATCTCGTGGCCGACCACAAGGTCCTTTCTGTTCAAAGGACCCCAGTTACCTCTCAAGGTGTGGATATCCGAGCCACAAAGACCACAGCAGATGTTCTTGATGACAACATCTTTAGGGTTGACCTTCTTGTGGTCGTAAGAAGCCAACTGAGGCTTGTTCCAGTTGTCTGCAGAGTTGACGGTGAAACCTTGGAATTGCTCGGGGACTGTAGACATTGTAATAGGGGTTGATAATAAAAAAACTGGGAATGGAGGATTTGGGTGCAATATTTATACCATTGGCTCTCGAGTAGCAACGGCATGTCGGTCCTGCGCACAAGGCCTGCGTGAAGACGTCAGTCAGCCGGATTACTAAGAAACAAGGTTTCTAAAGTCGGGCTCACACTTTCGGACGCGCTACAGGAAGATGAGTATGGAGCCGTTTAAAGCATTTAAAGGATTTAAAACATTTTTTTTGATTCAAGCCAAACGTGCACGTGGCCGCTGTGTCTGCTGGAACTTTTTCCCCGGTTGATTCGAGCCCAAATTGGTGTTATCAGTGAGCGAGAGTGTGTGGTGGAAATGCAACGCCGACTTTATCGCACTGTAGAAGCTCATCGAAGATAGCTCCTGTACACAGCGTGCCCTCTTGCGGACAATTTATCCGCCTTTACACCGGTTGCTTTTTAGTATTAGCCCAACGCCAGAACCCGTCGTGGCGTATGTCTCGCCTCCCGCCCCTTTTCGCCCTCTTCCCCAAACGCGATGTTTCTATGAAACCTACTTTCAAACTTACAATCCCACAAGCTCTAAGCCCACATACGCCTTTGAAACCAAAGGGGCGAGTGGGGATCAGATCGCCGCTGACGGCCGGGCCGGCCATCGATTTGTAGGCCGCGACCTTACCACCCACGGCCAAGTACTTCCAAGACCCAGTGAGCGTACCCAACACCAAGGCACCAATGGGTTAGTGAGGAGATTTATTTCTGAGAATACAATTTTTACTAACTGACAGGGAACCAATGCAAAATGAAACAAAAAAAATCAAAGGAAATTGAAAGAAATTAAAAAAAAATAGCAAAATAAAGTAGTAAAATGAACAAAAGAAATAAATGAAGAAATAAAAAAAAATGAAGAAATGAAGAAATTAAATGGCAAAAGAAAATAGCAAAAAGGGTATAGATTGAGGGGATTTAGGGGCCGCTGGTTGTTGTAGTAGCCGTCCAGTGCGAATAGTAGAAATGGATGGTGGCGCGCAGGCAGTCCGCCGGGGGACGGATGTCCTGGAGCCTCTGAGGGAGTGGTGCCAAAACCGCGCCTTACGATCGCGCGCAGGCTCTACATTCTTTAAATCAAAGCATCTGCGGGTCCTGCGCAGAACGCAGGTTCGCGTGTGTATGTCATTGCATTCGTTGGCGGATATGAATTTGTATCGTCTCAGCTCCGAGTCGTCACCAATGCACATTTTTCCCCAATGCGTTGGACCACTCAACCAGGCCCCACAGTTTCCCTTGGGCCTGCACAAACTAAGGTGTAGACACTGTAGACCCCTAATAATTTTTTAAAAAAAGCCCCGAACCACTGGGTTTTTTTGCAGATGTTCCGATCTGGGGTTGCAGCCAAAGAAGCAATAACAGTGAGGCAAACAATATAACGTGGGTGGAAAAAATGTATAGACACAACTGGCGTGTGCGCATTTCTCCAAACCCACTGTTTCCCTTTTTTTTCCCTTCTTGTCTCGGTCCTGGCCTTTACAATTTTAGTACGACTTTTTTTTCCAGGCCCCGTGTCAAGATATTCCTCGTGCCCGTTTTTCCTACCCCCACCCAATTCCGCCATCTGGCTATTCTACTGTATCAAATCACGTGGACCCTCCAGAAACCGTTGTCCCCTGCTCCACGGCTAATTCTGTTGTCCACCAATTCTCCCTTCCAGCCTAATGGTGTTATACAAGCGAAAGCAGGTGACCTTCGTGCGCCCGCTTCCCGTTCCGGAAGACCTCGACACCGAAATCTACGTCATTCCCCAGACCAAGGAATGGTTTCTTGACTACAGCGACTACCTCGCCCGCTTGGACTACTACCACCGCCGCAAGTTTGTGTGTGAAATCACAGGCAACTCGTGCTTGACGTATTTCGAGGCCCACCTCTCCGAATCAAAGGAAATTAAGGACTTGGACGCCCACTTCCCGGAGGCCCTACGCGAACACATACTCAAGTTCCTCCAGTTCAACCGCATCTCCAGGTTGGATCTTTTGGTCGACAAGGTGTACTCTGTGTTCAAGAATGAGTATTTTCCGGGCGAAGAGGTCTATGTCAAGAAGATCATTGAGCCCAACGCAAACCGGTCCGTGGCCAAGGCAAATGCCGGGGCTCCGCACGCCTACATGTCTACGGTGAAACAAAGAGCCATGATCAGAGAAAAGGTCCAGTACGGCGATGTTTCCGAAACAAAGTACTTGGTGTCCACCATTGGTGACGGTTCGCAGATCATTGCTACAAACCAGCAGATTTCCAGAGACAGAAACCATTTCACCAAGTGGCTTATCAAGACCTACATCAAGTTGACCGTCACCCGTTCCCAGAAGGTCGGTGCCCCATGGGTTGTGAAAGAGAAGTATGCCAAGAAATACCGCATCCCTACGGAATTCCCCGAAGATTTGAAGATGTTTGAGCACATCACTCCTAGTGGAGAGGTGCTATACGAGGGTGATGAAGTGCTGGATTTGTTTTCTCCAGCTGTCGATGCTTCCGACCCCAATTCCAGCAAATCCAAAAAAGTCCGTGGCAAGGCTTCAAAGAAGAAAGCTGCCCTGAACTTGTCTACCGTGAAATCTAGAGCAGGAACTGACGAGGCCTCTGATGAGCTTGTTACCATTGAGTACTCCGATACAAAAGCCAAACTAAAAACAGACATGCGGTCCAGGTTCCCTCTTCACCATCTACCGGAGTCAATTCAGAAAGAGCTCAACGAAAATGAACTCGCTACATTGTCGTCATTCCAGCCATCCAAGAAAACCATCGCCGAAGACTTGGACCTTGGCTTCGACCTCCAAAACACTCGGCCTCCTTCGCATCCAATGAAGTTGCTTGAAAACGCTCTCCTGCTCAATGAGCAAAGCTTGGATAGAGAGGATGACGAATCGGACGAAGAATCCATGAAGAAGGAACCGATTGATGAGGCGCAGCTGCAACCCGACGAAGGACACGACTTTGGGAAACTGCTTCTCTCGTCTTCTCAAGAAGCATTGGAGATCTGGACTTTCCTCAACATATACCACTCTGTCTTCAAACTTGACACGTTTACATTTGATGACTTCATCTGTGCCATGGGATGGAACGACGAGCAGTATAAGGACCTTGGACGGTGTGAGCTTTTGGATGAAATCTGGTGTGCTGTGTTGAGCTTGATAATCTCCAACGAGCCGGTTCCAAAGAAGTATCTCGATGAAGCGGAGACTTATGGGCTCAGAATCTTCTTACCGCCAAAAGTGACTTTGCTAAAGCCGGGGATGGCATCCGAAGCAGCTCCAAAGGACTCCAAAGAAGGGATTTCTGAAAACGATGACATGGAAGTAGACGAAGTGAAAGATGAAGGCAAAGAAAATGGCGATGTTCCCGATGACAGCAATGAGAAGCATGGAAATGAAGAGGAGAATGAAACTGGAGAGAATGACGAAAGCGAAAAGAATCATTTGGCCTTTTCAGTGATGAACCACAGAGGTGTTGCATGGCACGATAGACTCCGCAAGAGGAATTTCAAAGATGGCGGCTGGCAAGTTATTGTTTTGGGAGTGCTTTCTCTTGTGGAGTATGTTCCCGAATATTCTGCAGTCATCCAGGAAGCCTATGAGATTCTTGCACCTTTGCTGGTCAAACCAGCCACGCCAGGCAGTGTGTTAACCCAGTTCTACACATACCTCAGCATCGATATGAGACTCAAGATCCTTCACATTCTCACCACTTTGGTTGTTAATGGCGATTCGGTGCGTGCATACATTGACGAAGCACTTGAAGCCTCGGCCAACTTGAGACGGTCCCGACTCGAGATCTTAAAGGACATGAAGCTGGCAGTTGATAATGCCAACAAAGCACATTCGGAGATCCACAACAAGTTGCTTGAGGGCGTGAATTCCGCCATAGGTCCATCGGTCTGGAACTCCTTCACCAGAAAGAAACACAGACTCAACTTGAGAGGCTACGAAATGACGGACTACGAGAAGGCATACTTGGAAGTCGACCCTTCGTTCCAGGAAGTGTGGGATGAACGAGAAGCCAGCATCGCCAAAATCCTGGAGACGAAGAGCAAGAGAAAAGAAATTGAGCTGAAACTCTCGGAACTCGATTGTCAGAGAGTGCGCCTACTCGGCAAGGACAGACACTTTAATCGTTACTGGTGGTTTGAGAACAATGGTTTGCCCAATATTCATTTCAATGGCGGAGAAGAAGAGGATGAAGAAAATGTCAGCGATGAGGATCTCGACGATAAGGAAGAAGTGCTCGAGGAAACATATTTGATGGGTCGTCTCTGGATGCAAGGGCCAACATCAATGGACCTCACATCCAATCTCAAGCTCCTGGAGGAAGAGGCCAAACTCATATCAAAGAACTCTCTCCGGTATGAGTCGACAATGACCCAGAACATCGACAAGATCGAGAAGGGGGACCGAGAAAAGATCACGCAGCAACTCAACCTGGAAGACGGCAGCCAGGCATTGAAGGTGATGAACTTCCAAGTGGGCACGACTGCACAGGCACACATTGCCGATGTTCTCGGACTCCAGTACACCGAAAGCTCGATACGATCCAAGGACGACTCGGTGTTGATCGACGACTTGGGAGGGCTCTCTGCAGGAATCAGTGTCAAGCAAATCACGCCCATGCAGCGCAAGCTGATTGAGGAGTTCCCCGTGCCATTGGTATTAGGAAACGAGTGGAGGTACTTTGACAAACCCAGTGAGATCGAGGCACTTTTGAAATGGCTCAATCCGTGGGGTAAGCGAGAGTCTGCATTGAGAAAAGAGCTTCAACGGGTCAAGGATGGTATTTGTGCAAGCATGTCAGCCCGGCGTAAAGCACTCTGGTTCGACGAGCTCCCCAAAGAAGAAGCCACGATCGAAGAGAAAATCCAAAAGGTGGAGGAGAAAATCGATACCATGGCCAATACCATTGTCGAAGAAACCGAGGTGGAGGATAGCGGAGATGATCTCTTGGCGCAACGGAAAAGACCCAACCGCAGAGCAGCAAACTGCTCCAACAAGCGGCAGAAGACCGTGGAGGACACTCTCAACTCGGGTACCGTGGAGGAAGTGCAGAAGCTCCGGGATGAGTTGCGGGCAGAAAAGCACAAGAAAGTGGACGAAAACCAGGTCAACCGGGTTTTGGAGTGGGTCAACCGGTCTGCACGCGATGAGTTCGACAAGTCACTCTACGACGGTGGAGATAGGGTCAAGGCCAAGGGTAAAAAGGCCAAGAAGTAGGCCACTAGACATTACGCATTAAGAAGTTCCATATACAATTTCGAACTACTCGTTTCGAAGCTTTTTCCTAGACTCTCTATTGTCTCTCTCATCACTTGCATCATATCTAGAACCACCGTCTCTCGACCGCTTATGGCTTTTATTCCCAGAGGAGCTCTTTAAAGCTTTGGATCTCTGTAGAAGGGTTTCAAGCTTCCTTTCCTTTTCGGCTTGTTCTCTGAGAACAGCCTCCTTCTTCTCTTGGTTCCGGAGATTGAGCTCCTCTCGGGCGGTCTTGTCCGCCGATTCCAAAGCCAGAGAAAGTTTGCTGAACTTCTCAAAGTTGATTTCACCCGTTTCATTCATGGTGCCTCCGCTGGCCGCCTTGACCCGCTTATCTAGGCCTATAGCAAAGCCCTGGTTGTTCTTCCAGTTGGACACTGCCGAGGGAATGTGCCACTTGTCCTTGACCTCCTTGGTGATTTTCTCGGTGGAGGCAGCCTTTAGTACAGGCGGTGGTGGAGGAGGCGCCTTTTCCCTATTCTTTCGAAGCTTGAATTTGGGCGGAAGCATGGGGTCTTCCTTGTATGTTCTGATTTCAAGAACCGTATCCTTTTCAGGCTCCAAGGAGCCGGATTTGTAATTCACAAACGATGCTTCCGAGGACCTGGGCTCCTCTGTGCCGTTGGCCACCCCTAGAAGGCGCTCCACCACGGCCTTGGTTTGCTCCACACACAAGGCCAACGAATCATCGGGGCATGTTCGTAGCGTGTGCCTGGGAAAGTGGTGTTTGAGATGAGGGTACTTGACTTTGAGGGGAATGGTTTCGTCAAGAGACGAGGCGATGATCATGGGCGATTCTGGCGCTGGCTGGCCATAGTGGAGGCCATTCTGATGGATATCAAGGAGCGCCAGTGGGTCATCCAGTGGGTCCACGGAAGATATGGATTGGGGAAGAACCAATGCTTTGGATGCAGGCGCCTTTTTCGGGAGCCGGACCTGGATCGTGGCTATGGCCGTATGTTTTGGCGGAGGTAGCAGCGAGCTGAACATGGAGAAGAGGAATGAGTGCTTGGTCTAATGTATAGTCAAGTGCGCCAAGTGCGCAGGCAAGTGCGCATCGGTCCCAGGAAAAGCCACTATCAAGAGGAACATGAAATGTGAGAAGATGTAGACACCAAAGACGATGATCCATATGAATATCATACTCTTTATAATATGCAATAAGTATTTAATATAGAAATAGAGAAATAGAGAAAAATAGATATGGGAATATAGGATTATAGGATTATAGGATTATAGGATTATAGGATTATAGAATTATAGAAATATGGAATATAGAATATAGAATTATAGAGTATAGAAATACAGAGTTATAGAATTATAGAAACATGGAAAAGTCGAAATATAGAATATAGAATATAGAATTATGGAATATAGAATATAGAAAATAGAATATAGAATATAGAATATAGAATATAGAATTATAGAATTATAGAATTATAGAACTATAGAATATAGAATTATAGAATTAAAGAATTATAGAATCATAATACTATACAGAATTTTAGGGGAAAAAGGAAATATGGAAATGTATTTCTGTTTTTACTAACCACGGGTGACAGTGGAGGTGAACTCACTAGTGAGGTTTGTCAGCTTGTGTGTGGCCATGGGTATAGGCGGTGATGATAAGTATCAAGATTTAAATGTGAATTCCTAGTTTTGAAAAATTCACAGTACTTGTTTACTGAGTTCTGCCTGTATATACGATCTATACATAGTAGGATTAGCTCCACTGTATTTATTTCCTAGCACTTGTATAGTACTAATACGCCCGTTTGCTTATTCACCTAGTCACCTATTCACGCCTTTTCGCACCTTTTTTTTCGCACCTTTTCGCATCAATTCAGCTTTTCGCATCAATTCGCATCCAGTGAGGTATGATACAGATTATAGTGACTGATATAAATGGATGAGTAGGAATTTTTTCAGTAGTGTTATTTCTAGATCCAGGATCTTGGGTGGATTGAAATGAGGGGTTATATTTTTTTATGCAGAATAGAATATTTAAAGTGGATAAGTGCAGACTGAGTCTCACTGGGAAGCTGAATGAAGTCAGAATAGAGACGAGGACAGATTGGGGAATTATGGGCAAAAAAAGTGGACAAAAATAAAGGGACAGAACTTGAACGGAAGAGCTTTAGGTTTGATATATTTGCTTTTTCAAGAAACTCTGAACCATGGGATTGGACTTTGTAGTGACTTCTAGGAACCTAAGCATCCGCACCACTAGTCTGTATTCATTTTTTTTCCCGAAATAAGTGCATCTAGTGGATGTCATATCAAATATAGAAGACGAATTAATGTATGTCCCAAATATTAATTAAGTGAAAAAAATCTATTTTATAGTGTGGTGCAGTGTAGTGATTAGTACAGATAAATGGATGGAGACGCATGGATAGAAGTGAGGTTATATACAGTAAAAGCCCAATGCCTAGAATATACCCAAGGCCTGGAGGAATGCAAAGATTTTGGAGCCCAATGTGGGCCGTGCAGGTAGCCTCAGCTTTGGATCCACCCTTGTTTCAAACAGAGCTCTGCTGATCAAAGGAGATTTGGGGCTAAGCCGTGCGCCGGTCTTGATGAGCCAGTTGATCACACGGAACTTCCAAGGAAGATCTGGTTTCTTGGGCTTGTCGTGACGTGAAATTTCAGCAACATAACCCACCATCTCCAGCGGATTATCTGAAATCACCCCGTAATGGCTGATCTGGTAGTACCTGCATACACCCGTGAAGTAGGCCAACTGCCACGCCGTATTGACTGTCCAGTTGACCAACGTCAAGTTGTGCTGCTTGACTGCAGGAAGGAAGTTGGCAAGACATTCCGACGACCACATGCTGACGTAGATGATCGACACTCCCGAGATGCTGTACTTTTTTTTGTTGTTGTCCAACTCGGAAACGTACTGTGCGTAGCTGAGGTACGTCATAGTATCTTCCCAACTCACGGAAATGTGGAAGATATCAAAGAAGCTTTTGTCCAGGTTTCCAAAAGGATCCTGGTTTAGCGTCTGGAAAAAGACATCCTGGTTCAAGTACTTGAGAAACCGGATGTTCCAGATCCCAAGCTGGAGCCGAGGGTACCACCACTCTAGATCGGGCCCCACTTCCATCACATCCTGCACAAGCAACTTGAGGAGTTCCGGAGGATTCCAGTTCTTCAAATCAAGCATGATTTTGCACTGCGAGTATGGCCCGGTTTCTATAAACCGTTGGAACCACACCAACAAGTCTTTAAACGTGAGCAAAGGTTCGCCGGACTTGATGGTACGAAGACCACTCAAATCAGCAAAGTCAGTTTCCAAGATATTGAACGCGGTCTCGTGGCCATCTTGGCTGCAAAAAACCCGGGCAGTGCTGGCATCGTGGGAAACCACCAACACATTGTCTTTGGTGGTCCAGAGGTCGGTTTCGATGGTGGAGGCTCCCGACTGGAAACACTTTTCAAAGGCCTGGATGGTATTTTCGGTGTACTTGGCCTTAAACCCGCGGTGACCAATGACGGAGCAAGACATGGTGTTCTTGTATTTATGCCATGAGGTTTGGTGCCACGGAATGACGTGGTTTAACTGAGGCTTCTTGCACTGGGGTGTGTACTGCAGAAAGGCCAAGGCGCATCGGCCCTTCGGCCTCACCGGCTCGGCTCCTCGGCTTCTCGGCTCTTCCGATGTGGATGTATTCTAATGTACTAATCTAGTCAAGCTTCGGTCAAGTATTTCTAAGCTTCTGTCAAGTATTTCTAAGCTTCTCCGTCGGAATCTAGAGCTTCTCTCTCTCTCGGCTTCGCAACGTAGTTCTCGTCCATCTCCGCCTGTCTAGAGCTTGGTCTCGCTCTTGTCAACCACGTACTTGATCAAGTCGTGGGCAATGGATATATTCGTAGGAAGCTTGATGTCCTCCGGATTCACGTCCTTGTCCAACTTTCCCTTCAAAAGCTTGGCCACAAAAGAAACGTCGAACCAGCGGGCATCGGCAAGCTCACGGTCATGGCCCAAGTGAATGGTTTCGTTCTCACCATTAAAGTCCACTGTAGCAATACACCCGATCATGAGGTTTCCTGGGAAAGGCCATGGCTGCGTCATCAAGATCTGAATATCGGAGCATACCACGCCTGTCTCCTCCCACACTTCTCTCTTGGTGGCCACCTCCACGGTCTCCGAGGGCTCCATGAACCCCGCGGTGCACGAGTACATCTTGGAGAACGCATACCTTTTGCTCAAGGAAAGAAGCATCTTGGTCCGCTCCCGGTTGGTGATTGCTGTAATCACAACGGCATCCGTCCGTGGGAACGAGACATTGGACACCCTGGTGTTACGTACCGGACACACATACTTCTCCTCCTCGTTGACCGTGACTTTCTCCTCGTTGGTGCACTTGAGCTTGCCTCCAGCATGAATGCCGATGACTTTGGATCCACAGCCAGGACAAAAGTTGTTGCGGCCAAGCCACTCAAAGAACATCTTTCCATGGCTGAAAAGACTGGCCTCATCCGCAGAAAACGCCATGGTGTGCCCCCTGGAATTGGTGAATATGAGGTCTTCCTCCTCCACGTCTTCTCTGCTGGACACAATCAAGTCCTTGACTAGCTTGGACACCTGCGGAGAATTGGACAAGTCCACGCCAAAGTAGGGAATCCCAAAGTACCGGCCTTGATGGTCCAAGTAGGTCTCCATATTGTACAGCTTCAACTTGTGGAAGTCCAAACCCACACTTTCATCTTTCAAACCTAAAAATAGTAAACTGGCCTTATTTTGAGCCCGCGACTCGGGCGCCTGGTCCTTATTATCGGAGCTCCACACCTTCAAAATCGAGCGCCACTCCGCACAATTATCTAGCATTCCCTTGGCGGTGCCCGCCACCGAGGTGCCTTCTATAGTGTGTAATTGGTCGTTGCCATTGGCCAAAATGACCAATTTCTGAGCATCCTCTTTTTTGTTCACAAGCACGTTTCCCGCCTCGAAAAAGACAAACCGGGTGGACGGGTGCAACACGGCGTTGGTGATGAATTCGGAGTCCTCTCTGAGGAAAGACACTCGGTTCACCACCTCTTTGCCGTAATACGTCACAATACCCGGGGATTGGGGGTTGGAGTCGGAGCTTTGGTTCATCCTGTAGTATAGAGACTGTTTTGGGGAGCGGTTCAGGGTCAAGTATCGTATGGGTGTTTGCAAGCGAAGTCGTGTCCTGAGGCGGACGTACATTAGTAACCCTACACTTTAGCAACATCCTCGCACTCGGTCTGGCATTCAATCGCCCCGCCGCATGCAGGCTCGGACATGAACATGTGAAAAAGCCTTTCTGATGCTACCTACTCATATATTACCATGTTGATTCCTCTTGGTTATATTTATTTTTCGATTCTACCTCTCGTTACTTTCTTCAAACCTCAGACAGTCGTTTTCTATCCTCAGACAGTTTTATCTATCCTCAGACAGTCTATCCTCAGACAGTTTTATCTATGTACATGTGCCTGTAAAGTTAGTATAAGCCAAGAATGGAGCTTCTAGATCAGATAATTGTTATTAACAAGACAGTTTCCTCAGTGTTCATAGGAAGTCAAGCGTTCAAAATCAAGTATTTTCATCATAATAGAAAAGGGGAACATACCTGCTGAAGTCAGTTGAAGTCAGTTCTATGGGTCAGACGAAACCAGTTCGAATGAAGGTGGGGGAGCCCATAACATTAGTCATAATTTGGTTTCCTTTGGGACTCTTTCGAGTGTTAGTAATAATCAAAATGATTTTTTGGGCCAGGGTCAGATATCTAAAATGTATCCTCAGAAGATTCGGAAGTCTAACGATTAAAATTTTTTTGTAGCATCATTCTGGCCGAATGTAAACATACCATTTCTTTGCAGTTAAGGTTAGCCAATGGTGGCCCCCAGTTTGATTGCAGTTGGAAGTCCTTTGATCCACGATTTCTTGGACTTCTTGTCGATGAGAATGAAAACACGTCCGGATTGGCGCATTCGTCCTGTTCTGCCAACACGATGGATAAGATCCACTGAACTTCCTGGCACGTCCATCAAAATCACGTTCTTGATGCCTTGGAAATTCAAGCCTCGGGCCATCAAATCAGTCGTCACCAACACTCTCATTTTGCTGTTGGTTGGATCCTCATCGATGGGCACGGCCTGGTTGATGAATGGCGCAATCATGTCGACTCTCTGTGCTGCCGAGTCTTGCCCCGTAACACCAACGACATTTTCCTCCAGATGCCCGAACTTGTTAATCAAAGTATTGACAAGAGGAGCCACGTGCTTCTTCTCATTAACAAACACAATGACTCTCTTAACAAACCCAGCTTCTGTTCCATCATTATGGATGGCATACAATGCCTGGGCCAAGCACCGGGTCTTGGAGCCATTGAAAGGTGCCAATTCAGCATCGATCACCTTCACGGCGATTGTCTTCGGGATCTTGTGGATCAGCGGCGTGACCACGCGGATAATGGAGTTCTCATCCTTAAAAAGCATTTTAAGAGACTTCTCAAAATCACGAGGAATCGTAGCAGAGCACAAGATCAAGTCCTTCAAAGCAGTGAATCTCTCAATCGTCCTAGAGGTTTCAGGGAACCACGACTCGTCCATGAGAGTATCAGCTTCATCAATGACGCAGTAGTTGACTCCTTTAAAGATCCGAAAAGGACGGGGGATATTGTCAAGCTTCGCTAAACCTTCGATTTTACCAGGAGTCGTTATGAGCACGTCGATCTTGTCGTTATCGGCAGCATCAAAAAGCTTGCTTGGAGAATCTCCTGCTGCCCACTTGAACACCCTCAAGCCCAACTTGGTCTGCAGCTCAAGGAAAGGTCCATAGTCCTTAGAGCCACGCATTTCCGGAATGTAGTCCTTGGTTGGATCGAGAGGCACAGAAGAGGCAAACCTCACTGTCTCATACACTTGATTGACCAATTCGTGGGTGGGCAACAATATAACAGCACGAACAGGCTGGAACTTCTTGGGCCTTCCCTGCATGTTGTTATGTTTTGAGAAAACGGCATATTCCTCTTCAACCAATTTGGAGAGCACCGGTGCAAGGTACGCCCAGGTCTTTCCCGATCCGGTTTCGGCAGCCACCGTGAATATCTTAAGCCTGTTTTTCTCGTTTTCCTCCATCACTTCATGCAAGAGCGGACTTCCTGCCTGCTCAAGCTTATGAGCAGCCACTTTGCGCGGCTGGTTGATTTTTTTCATGGCCGCGATTTGAACGGGCGACGGCCGAAGGTCCAAGTCCTTCTTATCGGTGATGTAAGTGTTTTTCATGATATATGAGTTTTTGATCTCCTTCATCATGGCCACACGAACCGAGGGGAAAATCCGAAGCGAATCAAAAGACGTGATTTTCTCAATCACATTCTCCGACTTCTCGATCTGCTTCTTCTCCGGCCGTTTAAGCGCCGCAAAGTTGCCAAAGGCAAACACCTTGGGCTTCTTTTTGTCGGAGAACTCGGTGGGCTTGGCATCAAGACGCCGGCCGCTGCGAGACTTGATCATTTGCTTTTTGCTTTTGGAGTAACATCTCAACTGGACGTTTCTACAGAGATATTGCAATGCATCAACCCGGGGCCATGTTTTTAGCATGGTGGAAGAAGAAAACACTCCGCTCAGAGATGGCTTTTTAAAGTGCGCACGAAAATTTTCGCCGGTGCAGAATGCAGTGCTTAGGGCTTTGGCTCGCTCACTAGAAACACTGTATATGGTATATTCATTATACATCCATTTATACATCCTTCTCTACCACCATTTCCACCACCATTTCCTTAAGCTTTTACCAAGCTTGAACTGGCAAAAAAGGCTGATAAAGAAATTAAAGTAATTGAGAAAGTCTAAAAATTGTAATAATAGTTTAAAAGTATCAAGACTGTAGTTACTGCTTCAAGAGTGTTTCGAGAGTGTTTCAAGAGCGTTTCACAACGGTTTTTGAACTTCACTGTACTTCCCTACACTTTCCCTGCCAATTCACTTGAGTTTAACCTTCTTTACTGCCACTGTTTTGTTGATGGATTGGTGCCAAGTGGGTGCAGCTGGGCACGTGACGCGCCCGAAAAATTTCATACTTTCACTCTCTCTCCAATACGTTACACGCCTTACATGTTACGCTTTGCCGCCCGCCAGGCCAGTTTGTCTCTTGGCGCAAGACTGTTCTCCGTGACAGCAGCTCGTCTTGCTGCTCCTGCAGCCGCCGGAAAGAAAAAAATCAAGGTCGGCTTCAAGAAAGAAACCAGGGAAAAGTCCCAAAAAGGTGGTGTGACCCATTTGAAGTTCCGTGATGCAGTCAAAGCCTTGAACTACGAGAAACTAGCTGCTGACTTGGGCAGCTTGAACTTGGGGACTCTTTCTGCAGATTCGCTTGCTTCTTTGGATTCCAAGGTGGCTACATATGCCTCCAAGACTAAGCAGGCCCTCAATGATTTGGGATCCTTCAAGAAATACCAGCATCATGAACTTTTTAAGGAGCCATTGTCTTTGGTTACGGAAAATACCAAAAACCTCACCGGCGAGTTCATTTCCAAGCTAGACGGTTCGTCTCGCAACAATAGAGTATGCTTGGTGGGAGAGAAAGGCATAGGCAAGTCCACTTTGCTTGCGCAAGCACAAGCCATTGCCCTTTCGAAATACAAAGGCGATGTGGTGTTGTTGCATATGGACTATGCGGAGAAGATTGTGGACGGAACAAGTGACTATGTGTTCAACCAAAAGGCCAACTTCTACCAGCAGCCAATGAACACCAAGAGATGGATCAAGCGGTTGCGTTCGGCCAACGAGGATGTGTTCAAGAAAATGCCACTTACGGAAGACTCGTCCTTCACCGCCAAGAAGGTGCAGTACAACTTGAAGAAAGATGAGCACACCCTCTATGACTTCCTCTTACACAACCACGACTTTGGAGTGGTCGGACCAACCAGTGCTTTTCAGTTCTTCGTCAACCAGCTCAAGGCACACTCGGCCAACTTCCCCGTGCTAGCCTCCGTGGACAACTTCTCGGGCTTGGTGGCTCTGCCATACACTGCTTACTTCCACCCAAACATGAAACCTATCCACTTCACGGAGTTTGAGTTGGGCAAGTTGATCCAGGATCTTGTGAGCGGTAACCTAGAGTTCCAGAATGGAGGTGTTTTGATTTCCGAGAGTAAAGACAATGGTGACAGCAAGACCTTGAGGACAGGCTTGCAATTGGAAGAGTTTGATCTCTACGACAAAATCCACCAGTGTGATATTGAATACGCACGCACCATGAGAGAGAACGGCGGAGTTCGTCCTTTCAAGGTGGAGAAATTGACCAAAGACCAGGCCCGGGAGTTGTTGAAGTTCTGGGCGGAAGTTGGCGTGCTACAGGTCAGAGACTACCCAAGCAAAGAGTCGTTCCGCAACGACAACGGAACAACCGGCGAAGTCGTCACCAGGAAGGTGGGAGAGTTTGCCGTGTGTGAGGATGTCGAGCAGCAGCTTGAAAAGATTGTGCAATCAACATACTTTGTGTCAGGCGGAAACCCCGGGCATTTGTTGAAGGTCAACAACAGAGTGTTTTAACTCGCATGTATATACGAATAGAGAAACCTGCAAAGAAAGCCGGGCTACAAGCCAGTGCGTGTGTTCATGTATTATGCTAATGGTACAGTGTCTGGATATGATGACGGGGTGGGTGCAAACTAGGTGAATAGGGTGTCCTCCTCTCTCAAGTACTCTCCGATATCACCTTGTCTGAATGCGACAATGGCCATAGGCTGCATGTTCTTCGTCTCCAGCGAGGACTTGGCGGACACTCCAAAACCAAGAGGAACATCACTCATGGAGTAAACAATGACTCCGGCGTGCTCGGGGATATCCTCGGAGATTCTGCCCAAGTGTGCTTTCAAGACATGGTTCCCGTATAAAAAGGGCATCTCACCATTCTGCTTGATCCACACCTTGTACTTGGCGTACTGCCCCAAGTAAGGCAATGCTGTGATGTGCAACCTGAACTTGCCCGTCTTGGTGAACTTGCCGAAACATGTCCCGAGAGACATCAACTTTTCTCTGGCGATGGAGGCGGCGAACTTGGAGACATCGGCTGGAACATAGTACACTCTATCTTTCTGTAGTCTAAAGACATGGGGGTTTGTGGGGTTATCGATTAAGAAGGAGATGTTTCTTCCCACGTAGTTGGCCAACTTTTCGAAGACCACCTTGGTCTCTTCTTCTGTCAAAGATCTCATGCTGGGGTTAGTAGAGCTTGAAATTTTTATTTTTTTTCGTGCTGCCTGCCGCGTCACGTGCGCGTGATGCCCTCTGGGCCATAGTGAGTAAGAATGTTTAAGTGGATCGGTTAAAATTTAAAAAAAAAAAGGAGGGTGTGTTTTTTCTTGTTATTTTAGAGTGCTGGTATTGGTTTAGTGGTGTTGGGACTAATTCTTGATTTTAGCTGGTCTTTTTAGTTTGGACTACTTTTGCATGTAGGCTGCGAAATGTCTTTAAAACTGGCACCAGGACTCGACCACCACCCAATTTAAAAATTACCAAGCTAAAGTTCAGAGTATAAAAATTCTCTTGCTTTCTTAAACATCTTAAATTTTTGAAACTTTTTATTCCACAAAGATGTCTGGATTTTTGACCCTCAGGTAGCTCATCCTGACATGTCCGGTCAGAGTGCATGCTCATCGACAGAAATCGCGAGCATCAACGCTTCTCAACATCACGACATGACCCAGGAAAAACGCTCCAACGATGAGCTTGTGGATCAAAATACGCCAGTGGATGATTCCAAAAGGGCCAAGCCGGTCCAAGATGGCAAGCCCAAGTTTGTCTCCAAGAGAGAACGCACGACCTCGTAGGTAAGTCGTTTAAATGTATACATGCCCAAAAGCCATACTAACCTCTAGTGACTGGAAGCCTTTAGTGGATGAGGAGGGCAACCCAATCGAAACTTCTGAACGGAGACCCAAGAAGAAAGTGGCCTGTATGATTGGCTACTGTGGGACTGGCTACAACGGAATGCAGATCCAGAACAACCCGGACGTCAGGACCATCGAGGGAGAGATCTTCCAGGCATTTGCCGCAGCAGGCGCCATTTCCAAGGAGAACTCCACGGACTTGAAGAAAAATGGTTTCATGCGGGCTGCCAGAACCGACAAGGGGGTACACGCCGCAGGAAACGTTGTGTCATGCAAGTTGATCATTGAGGACGAGGACATTGTGCAAAAGATCAACTCCCACTTACCTCTGCAAATCCGGGTCTGGGGAATTGAACGTACCAACAGGGCTTTTGACTGCCGCAAGCTCTGCTCTTCCAGAGTATACGAGTACCTTCTCCCCACCCACAGTTTGCTTCCACCTAGACCCAAGAGCAGCTTGTACAACTTGATTGAAGCCAGCAGAGCAGAACATCCCGGGGTTCTTCGTGATGACCCTGATACCGAATGGTGGACACAAACCAAGGCCGCCATGGTGGAGAACGGAGTGACGGAGGCCGAGTTGGAGCTGGTGTTTGAGAAAACGGCAGAAACCACCTTTGACCACGACAAGAACGAGGAAATCAAGAAGGAGTACTACAACGAAGATGGCGAGGTGTCTGAATGGGGAACTCTCGTGAAACGGGTTCGGGGAATTGAAAACGAGTGCAGAAGAGGCTACAGAGTCAATGCAGAAAAGCTTCTGTTGTTCAGAGATGCCATGAAGCAATACGAGGGGTCTCACAACTTCCATAACTTCACCTTGCAAAAGACATACAACGATCCTAGTGCCAGAAGATACATGAAGGGAACATCTGTGTCAGAGCCATTTATTATCGAGGGCACGGAATGGGTTTCCATCAAGATCCATGGCCAATCGTTTATGTTGCACCAGATCAGAAAAATGATCTGCATGGCCTGTTTGGTGGTGAGAACCGGGTGCCCAATCACTCGGATCAGCGACTGCTTTGGCCCTGCCAAAATCAACATCCCCAAGGCTCCTGCTTTGGGCTTGCTTCTCGAGTGTCCTGTGTATGAAACCTACAATCCTCGTTTGATTGAGATGGGCTATAACGAGGTCAACTTCTCCAAGTACCAGGAGGAGATGGATGCGTTCAAGATGAAGAACATCTACGACAAGATTTATGCGGAGGAAACAAAAGAGAATGTGTTCCATGGGTTTTTCGAGTTTCTCGACACGTTCCGTGGCTCTGGGGCTACAAAGGAGGGAAGGCATATTTTCGATTTCTTGGGAGCTGTTTTCAACAATCAAATGGACAACAAAGAAGCAACCAAAAACACCAAGCAGCTCAAGAACAGTGCCGAGGACAATGTCGACTAATCAAATACTACTACTTGTATAGGTTCCATACTTCAAATATAAAATTAACTCATCAGATCCAAGAAGGATTAGCATTTGCATTTGCGTTTGCATTGGAGTTGGAATTGGCATTGACGTTGGCGTTGACGTTGGCATTGGCATTGGCAGCAGAATTGCGGTGTGCTTCAACTTGGCTCAACAACTGCTCGCGGTCAGGCTTGTCTTCAAATCTGGCAATCAGTAAAACCTGCTCACGCATTGCGGCCGCCTCATCATGGTATCCCAACATTTCTCGTAAGTCAATGTCACGTCTTAAGTTGCGGATCTTTTCCACCCTGTCATGCATTCCCAACAACTCTAAGACCCCCAAATCTCCGTCTGTGACCTCGTCGGGTTTAGACTGGTTAGGTTGTGGGGTTTGTTTCGATGTTGTCTGGGGGACTTGCGACAGACCCTGCTGGTATTGTAGGTGCTGGAGTTGCGGCAGTTGTTGAGACTGCTGTAAATGCTGGTTTTGAGGATGAGATGCATGTTGATGAAGCTGGTGGTGAGCTTGTGCTGGGACTTGAGCTTGGACTTGAGCTTGAACTTGTCCCTGCGCTTGGCCCTGGGTTTGGCCCTGGACAAACATGGTAGAATTTTGCTGGGCTTGTGGCTGAGCCTGCGCTCTGCCCTGCTCATTCTGTCCATCACCAGATTTGTACTGCTCCCGTTGCCTTTCCTGCTGGAACTTGTAAAGGGTCCAGTCAAAGACATAGTCATATCTATAATTTTCCTTCTTGAACAAGTCTCTGAACAACTTGCGCAAGTAAGGGTAATCTGGCTTGTCATCGAATCTCAAGTTCTTGACATAATTCATGTACTCCAAAAATTCGCCCGGCAATCCTTTGGTTAAAACATCATTTGGAATGGTCATCTTCTTCTCCATGATCCTGTCGTACTTTTGCCTTTTGGTGACTGCCTTTAAGCCCTGCCAAGGCAAAGAACCACGGCAAAAGTAAATGAGAACATAGCCAAGAGACTCCAAGTCGTCTCGTCTAGACTGCTCGATTCCAAGATGGGTATTGACGGAGGCATACCTGGCAGTTCCCGTCAAATTCTTGTTTTCTCTATAAGGAATATGCAAATGGGTTCTTGGATCTCTATACTTCTTGGCCAAGCCAAAATCGATCACATTAACTTGCGAACCACGTCTGCCAATGCCCATCAAGAAGTTGTCGGGCTTGATGTCCCGGTGGATGAAGCAACGAGCATGGATGTACTCGATTCTGCAAATGAGCTGGTCTGCCAATAGCAACACAGTCTTGTATGTAAATTTTCGGTTACAGTAGTTGAAGAGATCTTCTAGCGAAGGCCCCAAGAGATCAATGACCATGGCATTGTAATCACATTCGGTACCGTACCACCTGACAAAAGGAATGCCCACGCCGCCGCTCAAGGCCTTGTAGACCTTGGCTTCGTACTCTAGCTGCGGGTGCTTTGCCTTGACGTTCTCCAACTTGATGGCCACCTCTTCGCCAGAAATGATGTTTGTGCCCAAGTAAATGTCACCAAACGAACCCGACCCGATCTTACGGCCGATGCGGTATTTCTTTCCAACTCTTAAATCCATCATCTTGGCTCTAGTGGGGATTGTGGAGACCGTATTATTCATAATAGTGACTCCGGATAGACACTGGGATTAGTCAGCGCCAACAAATGGAATAGGACTGTAGATGTACAGCGTAGAACAGCACACACTTAATAATCTCGGCAGCAGGATACCGGTGGAAGGTCAAGCTATTAGAAAAGATGGGGTTCTTAAAAAGAAATGGTGGTGCTTAAAAAAAATCCGGAGCTGAAGATCAAAACACAGAGCGGAATGCGGAAGTAAAACCAAAAGATTGATATGAGAGGAGGATCAGTAAATGCAATATGCTTGACCCCAAAGTAGCCTCTCTTTGTGCTCAGGACAAAAACAAAAGAAAAAAAAAAAATACACTGGTTGGTATTCGAGTATGTTAAACGTTGTAAAATTTTTTCATCAACTTCTGACAAGGGCTATCGCAAACTTGTTTCGTCGTCGCACTACCGCGTAAATGAATGCCCGGGTGGATTTCCGTCACCTACACTACAGAGGCCAAGACCAGATATGGGATTGACAAGACATCAAGAGTTGAGCCTAAAGATAGATTTTCTTTTAAATGAATTGCTGAAAAAAAAATCTTTCTGGGTTCAAAATCTGTCCAAATCCGGTCCAAATTCGTCGGGTATGTGATGTGGGGCTTTAGTGTGGCAGTGTTCCTACCATTGTTGGAGTGATAACGCGTAGCGCATGCTCACGGGCACACGGCGTGAAGGGGTGACCAGCACTGCCCATTGAAACAAGGAAGGTGCAGACTACACAATCATGCAGAGTCCGTGAGGAGATACTGATTGTAAGAGACAGGGCTGCTACTAACAAGGGGCTTTTGTACAAACTGTTGCTAGGGCGGTGTGGAGTTTCACAATCCTATAGCCCTGCCATGTCGCCCTGGCGTATGCACCTCACCACGAATAGCCGCGTCTAACCTCAAACAGCCTGTACACACGGTGGTCGCTAGCCGAAGAAATTTTTACAACCATGCTGCAAATCTCTCCATCTTGCGAAGGGCGTAAATTATGAGTATCAAATTAAACAGCATATTCTATCTTCTAGCTATCAGGCAAAGCGTGTTTGGGTAAACAATTATAATTAACGCCTGTATCTTTCTGCAAAATACCGTCATGTCTGCTCGGCTTACTTTTGAGTAGCCACGATTTCCTCAGAAGCCCCCTCGCCCACAACCACGGGTCTGCCTTCTTCTGTGGACATAACTGCCACAGTTTCACCGTTGGTAGCATCCTTGGCTGCTGTGGCGTTTTCACTAGAAACCTTGGCGGCAACGGCCTTGGCCTTGGCCTCCTCCTCAGCTTCTGCAACCTTGTTGGCGGCCTTCTTTGGTTGCCTCTTCACTTTGCTCAAAACTCTTTGCAACTTCGTCAACTCTTTGCTGAATCCCTCCTCTGAAGAACCCTCTTTTTTGGCCGTAGGCTTACGCCTGAAAATGCTTTTTCTCCTTTCAACCAAGCCTTCCTTGTTAGCGGCCTTCTCTTGAGCTCCAAGGACGTCGTCCTCTTTCTCAGCACTGGTAGCAGCGGCAATCTTTTCAGCCTCTTTCTGAACCTTGTCTTTGACATCCTTCTTCTCGGCACGGGCCCCGGTGCTGTCAGTAACAGAAACTGGTTCTTCACCGGCGGATGCCTTGGCGTCTTCGAGTTCCGCCGACTTCTTTGCGTCCAGTTTAGTGTCACTTTCAGCCTCTTGAGCAGTTTGAGACTCGGACATGATGTCCTTGTCACTGGAAGGCTTCATAAACAATCTGGATGTTCTCTTGATTCTGTCTCTAACGGCCATATTGTGCTAGTTTAAAATTGGTGAGAGCAAAAATAGGGGGCTAAGGAAAGAGCTTGGTTTTATACGTTACAAATCATTCTGCCATGCATACGCCAGAATGCGCCTCCATGCAGCCGCTTCCTGATCCAAGCAGCGTCTTAGTCGATTACAGAAATTACAATAAGAAAACATTTTGGTGCGAAAAATCCGTGTGTTGTGCCTCAATTGTTTCCACGGTCAAAGCCCCCCATTGTTTCACGACCGTTTCGTTAAGGTTTTAATACCAACCAAAACAAAACGCTGTGTAACAATTAAACTACCTACGGGTATTCACAAGTGTGTCGTCTCCGGTTGATTGTTTGGGAATTTCAAGTCGTGAGTTGTCCCGGAATGGGCGAATGCCTGTGGCTACTGGAAACTTGTACTTTCTCCATGCATGCCTAAAGTTTCTTCTTTATTTTTGGAAAGTAGGGTGTCCCTTTGCGTCGAGCTGAATACACACTTTTCTGAGCTTGCCTATTTCTTGATCTCTAGTTTCACATTTGCTAGACTTGCATTTCCCTTGGAGACAAATCCGCTGTGCAACGAATCAGGGATGGTTATCGCTCAACCACGTACACGAGGCTACCGAAAACGCGGTTTCCCAAGAGGGAAAGCCCAGATTTTCGCATGTTATGACAACCATCTCGTTGAGAGACAATTACATGAGTTCTGCAGATTGCGATGCGAGACCCCGTCATGGATTCCGTGCGCGAAATTTATCCTAATTCACGCTTCGCTTCTCGAGAAAAGCTGGCGTCTTCCCGTCAATGCAGGCGTTTATTTCTTAGTAGGGTGCACCCCCTCTGGATACAGGATTATGATGAAGTTTCCTGTATTTCGTGCTAAATTATTAAAAAAAACGCCAAGTACGCCTGTACCCAGATTGGTCAGACGACAACACTTATGCTTGGGTCTTTGGTGCGTCTTCAAACATTCGCCCCATGTCTGCAACCATCACAGCCTTTTCCCAGTGTTCATGTCCACGAATGTTTTCTCAAGGCGAAATTCCGCGTTCTGAAACCTCGTCTACTCACATGATGATTTTGCAACCAAAAAATCTCGGGCAACTTTCGCGGACCCTTACAATCTTATTGCTAAATTGGTTCAGCTCTTTGGCCAAATAGACCCTTATTAAGAACCCCAGTTCACGAGATGTTCCTCATGGCAAACCTTCATTAGGGAAATTCCGTATGTGCGTCGGTTTTGCTCCCGGTATTTCCTGAGGCTGCGCCTCGCGCCCGCACGCTTGTCTGAAGCCTAACCCAGGGACTTGGCTTTGTTTCCAGAAAATTGTTTTAGCAGTTGATACTCTAAGGAACTGCATGCAATCACGATGCTTCAAGCATGACGTAATTATGGTGTATCTCATTTGCACTTGACGGTGAGTGGGTGAGCGTGGCACGTGACCGGACTTGCATAGACCAAATTTTCTCATGTTCCAAACCCATTTGCATAATCTCTGGACATTCCAATCTCAGGATATTCAGGACTCATCTCATTATCCCAGAAAATTCCAACCTACATCATTTAGGCCATGGGCTCCTCAACCCCATTGACTTTAAGCAACCAATACATTCCGGCTTCATATGCGCCTTGTGTCCAAATCAGCCACCTGAAGCCTAATTTTCTGGGCCTGGTGACGATGCCAATTGTTACAAATCCGGCCAATTCCGCTACACTGGATGTGCCTTTTTCCTTGGCTTTACACGCACACAAACTCATCATCACCTCTGCCATTTTATATCTTAAGGATGGCCAGGATGTCAAGTTGAAGGTGTCCTATGACCGTGAGAATCAAACCATCGTAGTTGGTACAGACTCCAGCTTCGACAATGTGGACAAAGTCACCATTACTTATATGGGGTCAATCACATCCATAAAGACATACAAAGACGAAACTTTTGGAATCTTCAAAACTAACTACTCTGATTCCGTGGAGGGAAAATCAGACAACTTCGTCATTGCAACTCATACCCAGCCGTTTGGCTGCCGTATGCTTTTCCCTGTGGTCGATGAGCTGATTCATAAAGTGCCCATCACTCTCACAATCACCGCCAAGTCGACTTTCAAGGTGGTTTCGAATGCTAAGCTAGCATCTATTGAATCCATTGATATGTCTGAAGACTCGAAGTTCACTTTTGAACCTACTCCTCCGATTGCACCTTCCGTTTTTGGATTTGTGGTGGGTGACTTTGAAAAGTGCATTGCCCAAGATGGAACTAGTGTTCCTGTACAGGCCTACGTGACGAAAGGGGATTCTCTGCAAGTGCAATATGCTTTACGTGTGATGAGGGAATTGCTCCCAATTTTCGAAAAGACTTTGGCCTGCCCATTCCCCTTGGGAAAACTTGATCTTGTGCTTCTCCCCTTTCTTAGTGACACTGCCATGGAGAACTGGGCCATGATCACTATCATCAGAGATGCCGTTCTCCTTGACGAAAACACGGCTTCTGAAGAGATGAAGAGGCAAGTGAGGCAGCTCATTGCCCATCAATTGACTCATCAATGGATTGGTAACTTGGTGACTGTTGACGAGTGGGAGTATCTGTGGCTCATTGAAGCATTTGCCACTTTTGTTGGAAACTACATTCTTTCGTTGGCCTCCCTCGACCCATCGGATTCGTCAGATTACATTCAGTTGAAACTGGATATTATGCAAGATTTCATGGACAGCGATTCTTTTGCAAACAATCCTGTGGACAGCCTCTATGAAACCATGCAGAAAATCAAGGGTTCGTTGTCGCTCAAATCTAGAACCAATGATTTCGTTGATAAAAACTCCTACGAGAAGGGTATGATCCTCATCAATATGGTCGCCGTGTTGTTGCAGATGGAGAACAACGAAAAAGACTTGTCGAGCTTTTTCAAGGCACTTGGGGAAGTAATTCAGAAGTTCAAGTTTCAAACCATCAAGCCATTCGAGATTTGGAGTGTCATGAACGACAAATCTTCCTACGAAATTTTGACTTTCGTTCATTCTTGGGTTAGGTACTCCGGATTTCCTTACTTGAAAGTGAAGGAGTTGAATGGCAAGCTCCACATTGAGCAAAACAGGTTCCTCTTCACTGACAATGTGAATGACCTCCAGCTAGAAAACCAGCCATTCCACGTTCCATTGGCCATGAAGGTGTTGAGTGATGACGGTCAAGAAAAGTTTGTGAATTTGATGTTGACAGACCGGTCGATGGAATTGGATATTCCAATTTCGCAGCTTCTTAGCATGAATTTCGAAAACCAATTCTACTACAAGACAGTCTTCTCTCCCGAGATCCAAAAGATCATGATCCAGAATGCATCCCAAAACAAGGTCGAGCCTGCAGGTTTGACTGGCTTGATCAAAGACTATGGGAAAATAATGGGACAGCCAGTACCTAGTCAAGACGCTTCATTGTTTGGGTCCAATCAGCTTGTTTTTCTCATTAACCTTGCTGACTCCTTGTGCAGTGAAACCTGGGTGATAGACTACGAGGTACTCAAGTGGTTGTTGGCATATCTCGAGGTTGTCAAGTCGATCTTCCTCCATTTCACGGATTACACGAAGTTCAAGACATGGATCGAAGCCTTTGGCTTGAAACTCATGAAGAAAATAGGCTCCTGGAACTCGATTTTCGAGGTGACCCCTGGGAACTACAATACTGTTGAGTTTGAGGTGAGAAATATCGTGCTTCAACTCGTGAGCCACGATCAAGAGGCACGTCTGTTGTGCAAGAAGCTCTTCAAGGGCTTTATGAGTTCAGGTGTGAGCAAGGTGTTTCTTCCTAAGGAGCTTCTCTCGCTGATGTTCAACGTGACAATGGGCACAGCTTCTGTGGCCGAGTATAAGCAAGCGCTTGCTCTCTCTAAGAACTCCAATGTGTCATACTTGAAGCATACCAATGCATCGGCACAAGACTTACAAACCAGTGCAGTGTCATCGCTCTCATTCTGCCAAAAACAGGAGTTGTTGACGAAAACACTTCATTTTGTCAACACCAACATCGACTCCAAGATGATCGAGTTGGCTTTGATCGGATTCAAGTACGAAGAGAGACCCGAGTCCAAGGAAATGCTTTGGAACTGGTATAAGGTCAACTATGACCTGTGGGTCAAGAGATCTCTTCGCAAAGGCTCCGACTGGTCCAAGCAAATCGGCATTACGGTGGGCAATATCACCAACTTGGTGTTGGGAGAGGTGATGCAGTATAGACCCAAGGACGTGGAGTCGTTTGTCGAGGCCAAGTGTTCCTCGTTGCCTGACCATAAGCTCAAGGAGAGAATGCACAACCTTGTGGAGGAAGGCCAAGAGAAGAGGGTGATTGCCAGCTATTATGCTGATATCTTGTAAATACTATATATATATATATATGATGGTCGACCTTAGGCTTGTTGTTGCCTTTCGTCGCCTTCAGCACCCTCTACCTCCAAGTTCTCCTGAATGTTCCACAACTCAGAGTAGAGACTGTCCTCTTTCTCCAAAAGACTTTGGTGGGTGCCTTCTTCACACACCTGACCTGCGTTCAACACCACTATCTTGTCGCTATCGGCAATTGTCCTCAACCGATGAGCAATCAGGATATTGGTGGACCGGTCCTCTGTGAAGACATTGCGAAGTGTCCGTAACAACGCCTGTTCTGTATGAGTGTCCAAGGCACTGGTGGCCTCGTCAAAGAACTTGATGGGTGCCCTTTTGAGGAGAAGTCTAGCGATCGCCAAGCGTTGCTTTTCTCCTCCAGAAATCATGAGTCCTCGTTCTCCAACTAGCGATTGCAACCCGTCCGGCAAGTCTTTGACAAGTCCATCGAGATTGACTTTCTCCACTGCCTCATTGACATCCTCATCGGTAGCATCCAAGCGACCGTAACGGATGTTCTCGATAATGGAATCGTTGAAGAGTGGCGTGTCTTGAGGAACAACACCAATGGCCTTGCGCAACGACTCGAGCGTGACCTTGGAGATGTCCTGGCCATCAATGAGAATTCTTCCGGATTGCACCTCGTAAAAGCGGAACACAAGCTTCAGAACCGTGGACTTGCCCAGGCCAGAAGGCCCAACAATAGCCACCTTCTCGCCGGCTGGAATGGTAAGCGAGAGGTTCTTCAAGATGGGTCTATCGGGGTGGTAGCCAAAGGTGACGTTTTCAAAGGTGATTGTTCCTGGGCGCACCGGGTCGAGAACCAAAGGTTTGGCACCGGGAGCATCCTTCACCACAATGTCATGGTTCTGGAGCTGGAAGAGGTTCTCCATATCCAACAACGACTGCTTCATTTCCCTGTACACGGAGCCCAAGAAGTTGAGAGGCACGGAGAGCTGGAACACCAACTGGTTGATGAGTACCAAGTCTCCCACACTCAAGTTTCCACTGGCCACTCCACTGCAGCCCATGTACATCATGGCAGTCAAAGCCAGCGTGAAGATCAAACTCTGGCCTGCATTCAAGTATGCTAGCGAGGTGGCCACCTGGATGGATGCATCCTGGTACTTGACCAAAGCCTTATCGTATTTCGCACACTGGTAGCTCTCGTTGTTGAAGTACTTGACGGCCTCAAAGTTGATAAGCGAGTCCAAGGCCACGGACGCAGCCTGGTTCTCGGCCTCATTGGCTTGGCGCCGGAACTTGGTTCTCCAAGCGGTGGTGATGATGGTAAACGCAGAGTAGGCCGCTAGAGTCACGAGCGTCATGCCAGCATAAGCAAGGCCGTAGTTATAGGTTAAAAGACTGCACACCACCCCGATTTCAAATGTGATGGGCACTATATGAAATACCATGGCACTGAGGACAAAGCTGATTCCCCTTGTTCCCCTCTCAATGGCCCGCGTGATACCCCCTGTTTGCCGCACAAGGTGGAAGGCAAGGTCCATATTGAGCAAGTGACGGAAGGTATTGTTGGAGACCCGGCGAATGGCCGACTGGGCCACCAGAGCAAACACTGCGTTTCGAAGCTCCCCAAATAACGTGGCACCAAACCGTGCTCCTCCATATGCGAGAATCATGGCACCCATAACGGAGGCCACGGTCCCCACATCCGAGGTCCAATCCACGTTCATGCCATCCACAATGCTTTTGAAGAAGAATGGCACCTGCACATTCAAGAGCTTGGAGCCAATCAAGAGCACGAGCGCCAAAACCACCCGGAACCGGAAGCTGGGCTTGTTCTTGGGCCACAATGTCACTAGCAATGACCGGAGCATCTTGGTCTCTGACGACAGAACCTTGCGGCCAAAGAAGGTCCAAGAACTGGATTTCTGTTGAGGATTTTTGGAAGAAGCCAGGCCATTTTCTTGGATTATTTTGGGAAGATCCTTTTCGTGTTTTGTTGCCACATTCTCTTTTTTTAAGATGGTGTTCCCATGGAAGAATCGCTTTCCAGCTGAACCTCCAAGGGCCTGTCGAGAATAGGTGCCCGATATGAGAGAGCGAGCGTGTGGTAGAGCCGAATGTCTGCCGAGCAAAACCTTCTCCACTGCCCACGTCGCCTGTATCCTAGACGCTCTCAAGACCATGGGCATCATTGTAGCTTGGTGAAGGGCTTAGAGCTCTGCTTCCTGTGGAGCAGACTTGCGTGAGATAGAGTGCATGTCCTCATGTGGTTGTGTGCAGTGCCAAGTATTTGCCCTCGGGCCGTAGATGGATCTGATAGCAATGCCACCACCATAAGAGACGCCATCCTGCAGTTAGTGTTCTTTTTGTGTTCAGAGCTAGAGGTATATATATATAAATACTAAGATGGGGAGGCTTTGTCTGGAGAATTATTTTTTGGGTGGGTGTGGCTGGGCGTTAGGTGTTTGGCGGTGCTGGATCTTATCGGCCCATGCAAAAGCCGACGCGGATGCACTCGAGCCACACCACACTTGTACAGGTGCTCAGTTCCAGTTACTCCAATTTTCATTCCACAAGTATTTTTCATTCCACAAGTATTTTTTTCATTCCACAAGTATTTTTTTTTCAACCCACAAATGATTCTTTTTTATTCTGCTATTTTGTTCCACCGATTCTCTACAAGTTTTAGTATCCTTCTAACATCAATTCTTTATACATGCAATGTTTGCGTGTCACCGACTAACTCTCAGAGTTGGTCTTGGAAGACAACTCGGCCTGCTTGACCAAACTGACTGGTGCATCCATCTTAGGCAACATGACTTCGATCATTCTGATCTTAGAGTTTTCGTTGAACTCCTTGTCGTTAAAGAGTTTCTCGGCCTCGTCCACAGTACTCACGCGCGCGGTGTCGTAGTTCTTGGCGCTGAAGAGAGGAAGCAATTGCAAGTTGTTCCATGGTTGCACGTCGTTGTAGGCAGCAGTCTCACCGTGGATCAATCTCTCGATGGTGTAACCGTCGTTGTTCAAGACGAACAAGTATGGTGTGGTCTCCCACTTGCACATGGTGGAGATTTCCTGCACGGTCAATTGCAACGAACCGTCACCCACGAACAAAATCACTCTCTTCTTAGGGTCAACTTCTTGTGCGGCCATCACAGCTCCCAACGTAGCACCGACAGTGAAACCAATGGATCCCCACAACACTTGCGAGATACCAATACAGTGGTCTGGGAATCTGGATTGGACAATACCAAAGGCGGAAGTTCCGGTTTCAGTAATGATGATGTCTCCCTCTCTGAACCAAGAGGAAACTCTTCCCCACAACCATTCTTGGGAAAGTTTAGAGTCACCGGAGAGCTGCTCAGCAGCCTTTGGCTTAGGAACGGCAACCTCCTTGTAGTGGCCAACATGCTTGTCAACAACAGTCAACAACTTTTGCAACACCTCCTTCATCTGCACACCTGGGAAGGTGGCCTGTCTAATCTTGGTGTAATCGGAGTGGAACTCCACAATGTTCTTGGTCTTGTAAGAGTACGAGAAGGAACCAGTGTTAAAGTCGGACAACAAGGCACCGACGGACAACACCAAGTCAGCAGACTCGACAGCCTCCTTGATGGCAGGCTCGGAAAGAGATCCGACGTAAACACCACCAAATCTCTTGTTGGATTCGTTAACGGCAGACTTACCCATGGGGGTCACGTAAACAGGGAAGTTTGTGGCAGCAACCAACTTTCTAACCTCCTCTCTGCAGTCGTGTCTGGAGGCACAAGCATCGACCAAGATGATTGGGTTCTTAGACTGGTCGATCAAGGAGGTAACGGTTTCAATGACTTCATCCTGAGCCTCGGGCTCGTTTGGCTTCAACGAGAGGTCAAGAGGAGTGTCCAACAAAGAAGCAGGAACATTGGAGTCCACCAAGTTGGCAGGCAAGGCCAAGTACACTGGTCTTTGGTTGACGTATGCCTCTCTAATACATCTATCAATCTCGTAAGGAGCAGAGTTGACCTCGGAGATGAAAGAAGTGGTTTGTGAGATGTTGTTGGACATTCTGTGGAAAACAGTAAAGTCTCCGTTACCCAAGGTGTGGTGCAACAACAATTGCTTTGCCTGAGAAGTGATGGAAGGAACACCAACAACGTGCAACATACCAACGTGTTCAGCGTAAGCACCTCCGACACCATTCAAGGCGGACAATTCACCCACACCAAAAGTGGTCACCAAGCAGGCCAAGCCCTTGACTCTGGAGTAACCATCAGCAGCATAAGCGGCGTTCAATTCGTTTGCGTTTCCGGCCCATCTCATACCCTCGACCTCGTAGATCTTATCGAGAAGAGCCAAGTTAAAGTCACCTGGGAGTCCAAAGATACTTTGGACTTTGAGCTGGTTCAATCTCTCAAAGAGATATCTTCCTAAAGTAATTTCAGACATGAGTAAAGTGATAAGAGTGTTTGTATCAGTGAATGATAAGTGGGGAGAAGAAAGTTATGCGGCTAGCAGCAAGCCTTATATATAACCAGGAGTGAAATCCGGGCTCCGGGCAGGGGCGATCCTGTAAGCGCATGGCGTGAGAGCAAGGACCACTGGACTGGCCGGTCGCATATTCGCATAGGGCAAGTCCGATCCGCAAAGGATGGTCACGGGTTAAACTTCCTGGATACAGACGTAAAGATGGAATGCGCGCCACCATGAATGGCCCAATATGCGCTTACGGAACCGCCACTCGGAATTAGGAGGCCCCACGCACACTCCATAACCATATGTGGCCATGTTTTTCTTGCGTGACTGTGGCAATGCATCTAGGAGGTTTTGTAAGCGACTTGTGAGGTGACTTCTTGACTCAGGATAATTCTTGGCCTATCCTGGCCTGCATTGGCATCGGGGGATTCGGGGCTCTCTGCAGTCTGCACTGGGTATGTTTTTTTGGGGGGGTGAGCACTATTTTGTTGCTTGGCCGGTGCGCTGGGACGTGAGTTTGGCGGGGACCGCCCTTTGCCGTATACAGGCTGCAATTATTCATGCAACCCAGCTTATTTAAAAGAGAGGATACTTGCTCGGAGTTTAATGCTTCGGGTTTCAATGCTTTGGGTTTCAATGTTTTGGGTTTCAATGCCACGGTTTTTTGCATTGTGTCCTTGGGGCTTGTCTTTTTGTTCTGGCCCTGGGCCATTTGACTCGGCCTTTGGACCCTCTGTCGCACTGCATCTCCGCTAGGATTTACTGGAATTATCAATTTCAGGTGATCCACTGACTTGCTACTGGAATCCACATTTCGACCATGATGATTTTTTGGGATTTCCAGAATTTTATTACCAGAATTTGATTACCAGGATTTGATTACTGGAATTTATTTAATTCACTAAAAATTTATTTTACTTGGTACGAGTGACCGCTTTGTTGGTGACTCGTGAGAAGTACTGGATATTCGTGGATTTATGGATTTGTTGATTTGTCCGTGGATATACCAGCATTGATGGAATAATTCGCAGTGGGAGAAGAGAAAAAAGCGGAAAAAGTAGTCGGGTTTAAAAAGAGAGGATATTCCGAGATGGTGATTTTTAAAGCTTCTTTGAAGTAATGGAAATGAGTAGATGGGCTGAGAATGTTTTTTTCTTTTATAGTGTGCGAGTTGAAGTTTACTCTATTGTAGTGTAGTTTGAGTTTGAATGGCCATTTTGCGAAGAATGAGCAATATCCAGACAAAATGCTTAGGTTTACGAGAATAGGTATTACAGACTACAACATTTTTTTTTTCCAAAGTCCATAGACAAAAAAGAATAATGTGTAAAATAGTGCAAGATGTTATAAAAGGCTTGGTTGAAATTTCGGAAAATTTTGGATGATGGGACGATGGTTATGGTGGGAGTAGTTTAATGAGTGGCCCACGGGGCCTTGTGTGCAGAACAATTCGCGGTGCGGGTAAGGGGAAAAACTTCATCACCTGAGCGGCATGTGCTGAAATCCCCGTGACCCAAACAACATCCACTTTTTTCGTATCACGTTGAGATAATCACGTTCCGATAAACAAGTTCCAGCCTGCAGCTCCCCAAAAGCCACCCTGACATTTCTGCCCCGTTGCACACTCACCAGACTCCAAAGAAGCTAAGAATCGACAGATCTTAGTCTTGCCTTCCAAAATCCCCATTTTTCCCCCCTTTTAAAATTTCTCTCGCACTGAACATGGTAAACAAAAGAGAGGGCCCAGATGCCTACGACGACGCACCCAAAAAAGCCAAGCTTGAGGACGACAAAAAAGAAGAGCTTGCCATCGACTCCGAGTTGTTGGGTGACCAATCCTCTTACAGCGGCAACCAAAACAACGACCAAAACGATCCCAAGGAAGGCCATGACGATGAAGACGCGGCTGTCGCAGCAGCAGCCTCATTGGTCAGCGACGCCGAAACCGCCAATGCAGCAGCCGCCGCTTTAAGCCACCAGCAACCCAACCACCACCACCACCTCCATCATCACCACCACCACCAGCAACAACAACAACAGCAGTTGCACCAGAGATTGTATGAAAACCACCATTATGGCACCCAGATGCACGGAGGTTCGGCCGCGCAACATAGATCTGACAGTTCCATCTTGCAGCCTACCACGTTGCCCCAAAACGGAAGCAAGCCACCCCACGGGTCCGAGGAATGGCACCGCGTCAGACGCGAGAACCACAAGGAGGTTGAGAGAAGAAGAAGAGACTCCATCAACCAGGGCATCAAGGAATTGGCTGCTTTGATTCCTACCCCAGACACCAACAAGGCGCAGATCTTGCAGCGTGGAGTAGAGTTCATCAGACGTTTGAAAGAAAATGAAAACAACAACATTGAGAAATGGACGTTGGAGAAGTTATTGACGGAGCAGGCCGTCAGTGAGCTCAATGCATCTAATGAGAAGTTGAAGGCGGAGTTGGAGAGAGCGTACCGTGAAATCGAGCAATTGCGGAGAAAACTCGAGGAGAAGTGATCACGTGCCCGGTCACATGTCACATGTCATATGTCGAGTGTCAGTGATGAAAAAGTGGTCAAGTGATGAACTCTTCTAGCGTTGCGCTGTGTATTTTTATGTCTGTTTTGTATTTTATTACTCTAAATATCTTCAATTAGAATATTTCTCGAATTACTGTATCCCATTAAATTATTATATTAAATGCATATTTGCAACATTGACTTTTGTATATGGACACTTGGCCATGGCTAGGCTAATTGCCCCCCTCCTGCTGTGACTTTAATTCCTGTTGATACTTGGTGTTAAGATTGATGTATCGTTGTACCCGTGCTTCGAAAGTGTTCAAGTCCAGGTTGACATGATACAAGAACGGCTCGTACATCAAAGGCTGGAATTTTGGCGCGTGGTCCACCACGGTTTGCGTGGACTTGCCGAAAAGGAACCTCATGATTTCGTTTTCATGAACAGCAGTCAAGTCTCGCGTGCGGATATATTCAATGAGCACTTCATCATTATGCAAGAGAACATACAAGTCATCTTCGCTTAGCAGGAACAATTGCTTTAATTCGTGGGTCGCCAACGAGTCCTTTTCTGCAGGAAACTCGAGATGCGGCTTGCGGTCTTCATCAACGTACTTGGCCTCCCACGCTGCCCTGTGCCGGATGAATGCTCTCAAAATATCCTGGTGGAGCCAGATCCTCAATTGCGGCACCAACACGCGGTCGGCAAAGAACTTGTTGGTGACTCCCGCGTCCTTGTACTCGTAGGTGAGGATATCGGAGAAGCGCAGTGGAATATAGGCCACCTCACTCTCCACAAATGACTTGACGAGCGGTGACACTTCGTCCAAACTCACAAAATGCTTGTTTCTGCAGTTGTACACCTTTAAGTGCTTGTTGATGTCGGCGTTGGTGCGCCCTTCTTTGTCGAACGTCAGGGGCAACATCGCCTTATACCGGTCTGGGGCCTCGTCTTTGGAGAGGGCCAACCCGGTGATGTCAATGTAGAGCCCGGTATCCAAATCAATGAATCTGGCATCGATGTTGTTGTTTCCGTTACTGTGGTCTCTGGTGGCAATGAAGGTTCCGCAGTCCAAAAAGTACCGGCCAAATCCGGTTTCTCCGTTTTCCACAATCAAAGATTGATTGAAGTGCATGCTCAACTTGTGCAAGTCCATCACGGGGACCTGTACATCGATATCATTATCCCATGGGAAAGCGATACCGTTCCAGTACCATGCCAACAAAGAGCCATGGGCCATCCACGTGGTGATGCCCTGCTTCCTTGCAAACGAGAGCCACAGTCTCAGTAATCTATGCAAAGTGTTGGCCTGCTCGGCCTTGGTGTGCCCAAGCCCGGTAAAAAAACGGAAATCATAGTGATCTCCTAACAAGTTCTCGAACACTTTGGCTTCGTTGAAATACTTGGGAGGCTTCTCCTTGACACTCACTGAATATCTGAGCGAGTTCAAGTACGCGGCCTCGGGCTTGCTCAACAAGGCCGACCTCTGCCGGTTCTCCAACTCCTGTAAAATCTGGGTATCGGGGAACTCGAAATCCTCCTCCTTCAACACAACCTTGTAAGAGTTGACCACCTTATCGACCAGCGGCTTGACGGATTTCACAAGCAGCTTGAACTCTGCTAGAGTATTAATGGTGGATGGATACTGGGAGTCCTTCAAGAACTGATCCACCAAGTTGTTCTTCACGAGATTCTTTTTTTCCGAGGCAACATCCACCGTGTACGAGCCGTCCTCGGTGAGGAAGATGATCGAGGAAGGGTTGGGCGCCCACGAGTACAAGAACAATTTGCCAGCCTCGAGGGCGTTCTGCTCCCTCATGCGGCCCGAATACTTGTCGACCACTATACCCAAGCCAATGTCATCTTCTTTGGTCTCGGCACGACAGTAATCCTTGGGGTCCAAGGCGCCCTGCTTCAAATTAGGCTTTTTGCCCTCCTCTTCACTCTTCAAGATTTCTTCCTGATACGGCCTCTCGTCCAACATGTCACATGTCACGGGAGACTTCGGGGTGGCCAAGAGGAACCTATCTATGGCTGAGAGGTCCACCCAGTCGGACCAGTGAAAAGGCACGGGTTCCTTGAATGCGTCTGGATTGGACGCTAGGTGATGGTAGTAAACAGCAAGCGTGAAGCGGGGATCGAAAGGAACCACCTTGGGACGTTCTGCCACAGGATGCTGGAAGTATGGGGGGACTTCAAGTTCGGTCTCGGAGTTGACGAGCTCGGTTTCTACAAGCCAAAAGAGGTTTTCCTCTGATTCTTGTCTCTTGCGTTGTAACAAGTCCGAGACGCGCTTGTAGAAGGCTGAGCCCGAGCCGGTTATCTCCAGCTTCACGCGGTTGGACCAGAGCGAGACGGTAAGTTGGTCAATAAGATTGAGGTTTTCGTCGCTGTGATGGAGTGAGATCAGCAGTAGCTTGAACACAATTAGAAGGAGCAATAATATCCATAAGATATGGATGTTTCTTCTTCGCACCAAGAGAAACATGGCGCAGCGGATATGGAATTAAATTGGGCAGGTATAGTCAAGGAAAGGCAATGGCTAGGGCAAGAGTCTCTGGAAAAGTCGAATGTATAATTGTACCAAGAGTACAAACGAAAACAAGCACACGGGGGAAGAAGAAGAAGAAGAAGAGTACTGAGGTGTAACGAGAAAACCTCAGTCAATCTTAGCCCTGCGTAAAAAAAAAAAACAAAAAAAAAAAAAAGAAAAGCTTGTTTTTCCCCACTGTACATGCGAAACGGATTGGGGCCTCCCAGCTAGACTTTCCAAGCCCGCACATTTCCGGAGCTACCGTGCAGCCAGACACTCATGTGACAACTTACCTACTGCAGAATGGAGATCGACGGTCCGTGATGACTTTGTAAAAACGATGACGTTTTTCGGTGGGGCAGTCTGTAGCACGGTTAGCGCAAGAAAAGACTGAATAGGCGGCCCGCATTTTTGCCCCGACACATATAACCATTCGCTTTACATCGTAAAAATGCTTCGAGCTCTTGTTAGCGTGGGGAAGCTTCCACAGGTTCCAGCTACTAGAGGGATCGACCGGTATTTTGCCCCAATACTAAATTGGACGCATAAGGTAGATCCGTGTTTAAAAACGGGCCTTTGGGTGTGGGGGAATTTCTGCCAAAAGCAAGGAGTTCGTATAACGTTGTTTTCCCCTTATCTTTCAACAAGCGGTGGCTTGACGTGGGTGCTGCTACTACTACTACTACGTCATCGGCCGCAAACTGTATTTTGGGGCGGGATTGGTTTTGGCATCAAGATGTGGTACTGGCCATGTATTTTGTCCGTGGGGATCAAAATGGAACTTTGTTTCCAGTCAAGAATTGTTCCGGGATTTTGTTTTTTACCGGTTTCACTTGTCATTTCGCAGTCCGCTTGCTCTCTGCAGCTTCCAGTAAACATGCGCATCACGAAGAGATGGACCGCATCCGGCGAAGAGAGGAGGGGGAAGTGGGGTCATAACGTCAAACGTCAAAGCTTAAACTAAATTGGCTGATGTAAACTTTAAGGTCTTCTCTCTCACGGCTCTTGTGGTGGTTTTTTTTAGACTTTCTTTTAGCGATATCCAATTGTCGCTGCAACCCACCGAAATGTCTTGGCACATGCAGGGTGTGCATACACCCGGAGGGAAAGAATGCCCCTGCACGCAGACGGGAGAGCCGATCCCCCAGATTTTCGTCGGGAAAGACATGACGCCGGCAAAGGCCAAGAATTGCTGCTGAAGTGGGGTCAACACGCTCGACCCCCATCAAGCGAGGGTTTCTATGGCCTGGCTCAGAAGCTACAGTCTACGTTTCATAACGCAATTTAGAGATGCATTGCAGAATATGCAAGCGGGATGCGCCAGCCAGCGACGTCAAGCCGGGGATCCGCGCAAGTCTATGCAAGCATCAACAATAGCCATAGCCCCCCCACTTATACCATACGTATCTAATTGGACAGAGAAAAAAAAACCTATTGTTGCAAAAGTTGACCCATGCAAATCAACTGTAAATCCTCTGATACCGAGTAACATCAAAAAGATACCCCTGCAAAAATGACCACGTCACAGAGCACTTAATCACTAAAGCAAGAAGAGTCAGTGGATCAAGTAGAAGTATTCCAGTACACCCATAAATGAGCGGTGCACGAGAAATTTTGATTTCAACCTCGGGCATTTCTTTATTGTATGGTGCATGAATACCACTGGTGTTTTACAAGAGTATAAAGAGTGTTTCACGTATGTTTGTCAGCTTCACGTTTCGTGGATTATGTACAGTCTGTGTTTAGGCTTAATGATCGAGACTTGGAATCGAGTCCTTTTCCGTGTTGATCCTTGGAACTCTGTGAATTCGGAAAATTGAAAATGAAAAGTGAAAAATAAAAATGAGAAATGAAAATGAAAAGTGAAAAATAAAAATGAGAAATGAAAATGAAAAATGAGAAATGGAAAATTGGAAATTCCTCCATTGTTAGATACTGGACTAGTCTAGACACTCAGGTGCGCTACACTGCAGTACCTTACGGCAGTGTCTAAACCCAAGGACCCAGTCATTTTTTGAATACTAATTTTTTGAATACTAATTTTTTGAGTACTAATTTTTTTGAGTACTAATTTTTTGAGTACTAATTTTTTGAGTACTAATTTTTTGAGTACTAATTTTTTTGTAATTTTTTTTTGAATACTTCTTTTTTTGAATACTAATTTTTTTGACTCTTACATGTTGGAGCCTGACTTTCTCGATGCACATAATTTCAAGCATTGTGTTATTGTGGGGCGTGGAGGTGCAGATATACCAGTACACCCTAAGATAGACTCTGCTATCCGGATAACCATAGTGGCCAAGCAGTTATAGATATTAGCAGAGAGTAACACTAAAGCTTATTCTTCAAATGTACAGTTGAACAGTTGATACACTTTGTAGAGGAAACTGGGAACTGGGAACTGGAGCTTAACTCAGACTCGAACCTGCATACAGACGCCTCACCGGAACTTTGCCTGGACTTTGCCTGGACTTCGCCAGAACAATGCAATAAGTTTCTCAATAATAAAGTATACCACTTTCATTCTGGCGCAGCCCCGGCTCGATCAAAACTCAAATGTAAAAGAGTTTACAGCAAACTGCCAGAACTGTATCACCAGTACCTTTGGCCCTCGCCATGACTGAAATCAATGCCTGCATCTACTCTGCTGTGCTACCACCCTGTATATTTAGACCCAGTAAAATAGAATTAAATGGAATTAATATTCTACTACCACGTGCTCATTATACAAACTTTATACTGCTAGAGGTGACTGAGGGTTGTTCCTAAGCTCTACTAAGACAGACTCAAATACACTTTACTCTATAGTATACTACTTACACCATTACTGCTACCATGATACTACTTAATGTATAGAAGTTTTTAAATGACAAATAGTGACTCGTACTGTATACCCAAGGTGAGGTTTTGGTAGGCAAATCTGAGCTCTACAATAGAAGACTTTATCTATAAGAACACTAACCCTGATATTGGCCTACGTTTATATACTGTCAAGTATTCGATTTCCACCCAATGGCCAGTCATAATGGCATCACCAACAATTGTAGATAAGTCTAGAGTGAACAAGAATTTGGATTGAACAGAAGAGTCGATTGTACAAATAATGAGAGTGTACAAATAATGAGTTAAATTGGACTATAGCAAAGGCACTAGTCGCTAGAGACTAGACTATAGTAGAATATGTTTCAGTACAGAGTAGTAGAGAAATAGGCTTTACCGTGAGTCACACTAGCTTGAGAACAGAGTCGTGTGGAGTAGTGGACCGATCCAAGAAGTAGAATTGGAGTACATCGACGGAGAAGTGGTATTGGCACAATGGTAAATACTAGGACACAACTATATGATGGACTGTGAATTGTAATAGTTGTCCTAGAGAGAGTGCGTCTAAGTCCTTTGGAAGTGACCACCTTTAGAAGTGCCTAGATCTGTGTGACTATACTGTACGAACTCTTCCACATATTCCCACTTCACATACAGATAAGCTGCCAGTGTTTATGAGACTGTACACTAAGTACAGGGTGGAGTATAGAGTCTATAATAGGAAAGGCATAGTGGTATGGTAGTGTGGAGGCTGCTGTTGATTTCTCCATTACTCCCATAGTAATAATCACCTCACTGTAAAACTACAGCAAAAGCTACTTCCATTCCGGCTGCTATGCTAGTAATACAGTTTACCGTCCCATAATACATAGCATTATATTCGTATAGTTAGTATAAAAGTGGGGTAATAGACAGTAGTGGTGGATGTAGATGAAATAGAAGGGATTCTTCCACGATACTAATAAACTCTCTGGTACACTGGACACTAGCCTGGCGGTGTAGTTTAGCAATCGCATGAGTTATCGAGTACTGAAACCATTATATACCAGAAGTAAGCTCACACACACTAAACACCGATTGAATCAAGAATCAAGGAAGAACTTTGGCATAGAGAATCAAGGCAGATTGGAGTACGGCCAGCTTCCGCAGAATAGCCACAAGTGTATGGTAAAATATACAAATGGACATCTTCGTTGGTGGTCCAGTAATCATCCACAATACATCATGAAGGTACCAAGATTGAATGGTTATATGCTGTAGAAGGTATAGTGAGTATTATACAGGGATCTCTGCATCAAGAAATCACAGCCTAGAAAAAAGGATAGTGTAGTTAGTGTAGTGTATACTTATGGCCATAGTACTATTATAGTGTATATGTTTCATAAATTATATTCTGGTACTAGCCAATAGGAGGATAACGTGGTAGAGTGTTGGTGCGTTTCGCGGCCACACCACTTCAGACATAATGAGGGTCCACCGATGCACGATGATGTAGGCTACAGAAATCTTAGGGTGTACGGGTGGCACATTTAGCTGGGGCCGAACCAGCCTTAAAAAAAAAAAAACACATGGCCTTAAATTCATGATCTTGAAGAAAATCACCACGATTCCAAATCATTTTTCGTGGAGTCATCACGTGGTATACACAGTAATTTGAGGATAGGCTTTTATCGGAGTTGTGCGAGTGGAGTCAGTCATGCGGATTTCCATGAGACAGTAAAATGGAAGGGGAGAAGAGAAGACAAAAGTGAAGAACCACAAAATATTTTTTAAAGTATTTCCATAACAGAATTTTTCCCAAAAAGTGATTTTCTAACAATAATTCTGTAACAGTATTTTTGTAATTCTCTAAAGTAATTTTGTAATTCTCTTAAGTATTTTTGTAATTCTCTAAAGTAATCTTGTCACTTGGGGATGGTGATTCGAGAGAGCATAAAGAGGAGAGGAGATCAGCTTATCGCGACGAAAAAAGATTTCGGGATTATATTGGGGGACGTGCAGACAAGGCAAGGCCAGGGAAGCGCACGGAGACTCGGTGAAAAAAAAGCCGCGCTCAGGCCCCATTTTCGTATTGCTGACTTTCCCACCGCGCACTCCGCTTCCGATTTTAGCCTCCTAAGCGAGCTTTTTTCTTGCTCATTTAGCCATCAAATTACATTAAATTACATTATTCCTTTTTCCTTCCCCCATCATTAACTCATCATCTCTTCATTCCATTAACCGGTTCAGATTTTTATTCCATCACTGCATCTCAAAAAAAAAAAAAAAAAAAAAAAAAAAACATTAACCAAATCTTCCATTCTGTAATTCCATTATCTCATTCTTCTGAGTTCATTCTTCTGAGTTCATTCTTCTGAGTTCCTCTCTAAACTGTATTAAAAAACTCTATTGTTCTTAATCCTAATTTTCTCTTCCTTTTCTTCTTTCTTTCCATTTCCCCATGCCTTATCTGCATCGCCCTGATTTCCCCATCGATCTATCTTGATCTGGATTCTGGAACCTCGGCGTGCGATAGGCGTGGTGCGGAGATCTCCATCAATGCGACTCGGAGCGTGTTGCCAAGCACCACTTTGGACCTGTCAAAAGTGTCAAAAGTGTCAAATTAAGGTTTGTCCTGGGAATGGAAATAAAAATAAAAATAAAACCACGGCGAGCTTCGACGACCAATAAGCTTTTTTCTATTTGGGAACTTGGCTCATTATTAAAATCCCCGGTCCCCGATTCCGTGCCTAGAATGCTACGTTACGGCTATCTTTCCTCGTCTTATCTCGCGCTTGACCTCGGTGCTTGCCGATATTCTTTATCTCACTGACTGCCCGTGGCCGTGTGCACGCACACCTGTATGCGGCCCGATAAAGCTTTATCGCCCACACTTAGAACTTGTACATATAGAGCAGTCGATTTTTTCCAAATCTTTACTTCCCTTCGGTGTATCTCCAGATCTGATCCTCTGACGCCCACATCTCGTCAATTTCCCTTTTGCTGATCTACTGATCTACTGGTCCACTGGTCTTTTCCAGATCTGCCTTTTTCCTTCTCTTTTTCAGATCCACTGCCTCATCCACTGGTGGCTTGAAAAGTGACTGCTTGCTGGGTTTTCCACGCTAATCTAATACTAAACACTACCGATGATCTCCAAACCCCAGCTTTCGACCTTCGGCAGAAGAGTCATCCATAAATGGACCACCCGCGAGGGTTTCTTTGGAGACTACGACTACAGCTACCTTTTCGTGCCGGACTTGCCTTTTTCCAAAAAAGCTCCTAAAACACAGCCCTTCTTTGGCCTTAACTCGGATATGCCCTTATTTTTGGGTTTCCTCTTGGGGCTCCAGCATGCCTTGGCCATGTTGGCCGGTGTGGTGACTCCTCCACTTATCATCTCCTCCACCGCCAATTTGCCCACGGAGATCTCCGAATACTTGGTTTCAGCCTCCTTGATCACCTCGGGGCTTTTATCCTTGATCCAGATTACTCGTTTTCACATCTACGGCACTCCATACTACGTTGGTACTGGGTTGCTTTCCGTGGTGGGTACCTCTTTCTCCACCATCACCATTGTCACCAGTGCCATTCCAATGATGTACTCTAATGGCATCTGTAAGACTATTGATGGCGTGAAACAACCGTGTCCTGTGGCATACGGCCATATCTTGGCTACGGGTACGGTGTGTGCTTTGCTCAATATTCTTTTATCGTTTTCACCTTCCAAGGTGCTCCAAAAGGTGTTCCCGGCGATTGTTACTGGTCCAGTGGTGCTTTTAATTGGTACCAATTTGATCCAGACCGGGTTTGAAGATTGGGTCGGTGGCTCGGACTGTGTTGACTCTACGTGCGGAAAGAAGGAGCTACCATGGGGTTCGGCCCGCTTTGTGGGCTTGGGTTTTTTGGTTTACCTTTCCATTATCTTGTGTGAGAAATTTGGTGCCCCCATCATGAAGTCCTGTGCCGTTATTGTGGGTTTGCTTGTGGGATGTATTGTTGCTGCTGCATGTGGCTACTTCTCCCACGCCAACATTGACGTTGCACCTGTGGCCACGTTCCCTTGGGTACACACGTTCCCTTTGAAGGTATACGGCCCCATTGTGTTGCCATTTTTGGCCGTCTACATCACTTTGATCATGGAGGCTACTGGTGACATCACGGCCACGTGCGATGTGTCTAGGCTTGAGGTGGAGGGAGAGCAGTTCGAGTCCAGAATCCAAGGAGGTATTCTTTGTGATGGTATCAATGGAGTTTTGTCCGGATTGATGACCGTGACGCCCATGTCGACCTTTGCCCAGAACAATGGTGTGATCTCCGTCACCAAGTGTGCCAACCGGAGAGTGGGCTACTGGTGTGCGTTTTTCTTGGTGGTGATGGGGATTTTCGGCAAATTTGCCGGGGCCATCGTCTCGATCCCCAAGCCTGTTTTGGGAGGCATGACGTCGTTCTTGTTCACATCCGTGGCTGTTTCCGGAATCAAGATTATCTCCACCACCGAGTTCACTAGAAGAGACCGTTTCTTGTTGACGGCGTCGCTCTTGCCCGGCTTCGGAGCCACCTTGGTCCCTTCGTGGTTTGAACACGTCTTCACTTACACCGGCCCCAACAAGTCGTTGCAGGGTTTCTTTGATGCCATCGTGTTGGTGATGAGCACTGGTTTTGCCGTGACTGGTTTCATTGGCTTGATCTTGAACTTGGTCTTGCCACAGGTACATGACGATGTGGAGGAGATCAATGAGGTTGTGTTGGAGACCGTGGGCTCTGCTGATGAGCACGCCTTACAGGTCTATGCTACCAAGGAAAGAGACGCATTCCATCACCAGATGTTGAAGGGTTCGTCCTCTTCCAACCTCTAGCGTGACTAGAGCCTGTATTTATCTATAGCACAATGCTACACTATGAACTAGAAGCTCACATGGAGCTAATTGACTGACCAATACCCGGTACAAGACACCCCAACACTTAGGGCAGATAAAAAGACTGAGTATTAGAAACTTGTATATAATGGAGTAGAAGAGTCTTTATGGAAATTTTGCAGCCAAGTGTCGTAAGGTCTAAAATTCCGGTAACTGATTGACAATGTCCATTGTTCTCTGGAGCCCGACTTATGTGCAGGCATATAAATATAAAGATCCAACTTCATGACTATCAACAATTGTGGGTATTAAAAATTATTATTTTGCTTCATGTATTGTATGTAAAATGTTATCTGTACAGTGAACAATGACTGGTGTACATTTCTGTCCCATAGACGACTCTATATACAGCACTATATACAGTACTCTTTAGTTTATCGTTAAATAATCTCCATAACTAATTTTAGTTACCCAAAATGTTGATTCTTTACTGTAACGGCTAGAAACGGGACTTTTAAACTCTGATACTAGGCAAAATTCCTTTTTCTTAGCCTACTGTATCCACCATTCTTCCCTATACAGTACCTCCTAGTATTTCTGGACAGGTCACTAGATACTCCTACATTGTATTGTCATTCTAATCTCACGTGCAGTCTCCTTATAGGCTTCAATTTCGGCAAAACACCAGAAATCATCTTCAATCAGTCTTCTGCAGAAAATCTTCTTCATGCTATACTATAGTACTATAGTACTCTTGGCCAGCCCGGGGCTTATCTCCAGTTCCGGCTATTCTTACCGTACTCTCATCCCCTCAAAAGAAACTTTATAAAGTGAAATGGAGTTCACTTTAAATACCTTCCAAAAACACTTAAAACACTTAAAACACTTAAAGCACTTTAAAATTACTCTAAAAGCACTATTCCTCTCCAAAATTCACTCTAAAAGCACTCTACTATCTTTTCCACGGTGGATCTACAATTCTTCCACCCTAAAATATGAGACATTTTCACGTGATATGTCTAGTTAAACTCTATGATAGTAGGATTTATGGTAGTGATTTGTGATAGTGAATTTACGTACTCTATAATATCATGAGATCTAAAAAACAGTGTATAGTTTGGTGGAGACTAAATCAAAAAAAAAAAAAACGGTTGTGTTGTGGCTAAAATAGCTGACCTGAAATCTAATCACATTATTGGCCAAAAATGAAATTGCCTTTTTTTGATATTCAAGCATTTCTACTTATCACCTTTCATTTCAATTCGCCCGAGGCTATATGCACTCCGCACAGGCCCATTGCCAGTCTTGACACATGAATCAGCAATTCCTTTCCAGTCCACCAAAAAAAAAAAAAAAAAAAAAAAAAAAAAAAAAAAAAAAAAAGATAAAAAAGAAGAAAAAAACTACTCTAAATAGTACCTCTATATAAAACCTCTATAGTCCCACCACTACATAACACCTCTATAGTCCATTGTAATATCTGTATTTACTGTCTACTCCAGTGTCTACTCCAGTCTAGTACCAAGTCTGTCATAGAAATAATTTCTTGACATAATAATAATAATAATAATTAGCTCTTGACATTTTTAATAAGTACACTACTTTGGATCTTTTCAAAAAACACCAAAATGGACTTTTCGTGGATCTGGGGTCTGGTCTGGTCTTGTTTGTAGTGGTGGACCGATTGCCCAATGGCACTGCATGCATACCAAGTGCGGCAGCGCGGCAGCGCATCCTCGGATATTTGAACCTGATTTCGCAATCGCTGGAGGAGGTATATATACCCAGCATTGCCCGTCCATAATTCTGCCCCCCACCCACACATTTCATGTCCAAACCCGACCCTCTCTTGAAACGCCACCCGGCGCCCATGTCGCTTACGCTTCTCTTGAAGCTCAACCAGGCCGTGAAGAAAACGGTGTTTTCCCGTCACTTCTACCAGGAGGTCAACGATAAGGTGCTCTCCCAGGCATCCACGCTTGACGCCAACCTCTACTTCATATGCTACTTCACACTATTGTTGAGTTCTGTTTTGAACAACAAGCGCCAAATCAAGGCTTTTCTTGCCAAACACTTGCTGCATCTTTCTAGGGTCACGAAGTTCATGTGTTCCAAAGCAGTCGGCCGGTCCGAGGCTGGAATGTCCAAGAGAGATGTACCAAATGCTACAGAGGAAAAGGACACTGTTACAGAGAAAGAATTTGCTGATGAGAAAGCAGAGGAGAAAGTTGCAGAGAAAGTTGCAGAGGAGAAAGTTGCAGAGAAAGTGGTGGGGTCGACGACTGCGGTCCATTTAAAAGCCATTTCCTCGTACATCTCCGATATCAGGATCTTCAATAGACTCGTGGACTCTATTCGATACATGCCGTGGATCATCGATGAGTTCAGTGCTCTAATGAACCCGGGGCTGGCCATCCCCCGGCTCGACCGACTTATCAATTTCGGCCAGTCGATCAATTGCTTGATTTTGGAGCTTTTGGAAAACGCTGGCTGGTTGACTGAGCACAATTGGGTTGCTACAGGCGATAACAACTACTGGTGCATTGAGACATATATCTGGTGCTCTCGCGTGTGGGGTGCATACATTCTTATAGAGATCATTGAGTTGTTCAGAAGAGTGCCCCGGTCGAAACGGAACAAGGACTGGAGAATCAGTCTCTTCAAGCAAGCGGTGCAGTTACCTTTGGTGGTGCACTGGTCGCTTTACGAAGGGTGCTTGACTCCATTCTGGGTCGGGCTCTGTGGTTCGGGTGCTTCGTGGTTTGGCTTCATAAACACTTGGCGCTCGTTGAACTTGTAATATATAGCACAGTATTATTATTTGAAAAGTAGTAACCAATAAAAATTCCATCTCAATTGGTCATAAAAATTCCATCTCAATTGGTCATAAAAATTGCCATCTCAATTGGTCATAAAAATCACGGGTTCCATAGAAACCCTAGAAAAAATGGTTTGGACTGTTGCAGTCAAAATATAGTCTTGTCATAGTCTGATTGCGTCACTCCATTGACTGCCAGATCACCTGACACAAATGACAAATGACTAACCCTTTATGGCCTTTGTTTCGTTTCGTTCTAGCTGGCGAGACCGGTCAAAGTACAAGTTGGGGTGGGTGATGTGGAGGTTCTCTGCCTTGGCCGACTTCTCCATCTGCTGCTTGTGGGTGGTTTCAAACACTCTTGTACAGGCCAAGGTGAAGTTATTCTTCTGGACATCCTCAACGATGCCGTTGATTTCATACTGGTCCCTGATCCCCATTTCGTTCAAATTCGAAACGAGCAGCTCCAATGGTAGGTCTCGGTAGGGACACCCATGGTACTCGCCCTTCTGGGGTCGTCTTTTGGAGAGAATGGTATTGCAGTCGTGCGGCTTGTAGTTGATCCGGCCTCCTTCCAACCCGTAGTTGTGTCTGATGTTGTAGCGATACTCCTTGTTGAAGGTATCCATATTGATTTTGCCGTTTTTGGTGAACTCGTGGCTCCAGAACTTCAAGGCCTCATCCACATTGAGCCCGATACCCTTCAAAAAAAGCCCAAACTGCGTTCTGGCCTCGTACTTCAAATGGGAATTGGCCTTTAAGCTCTTTTGCAAGTGCGATGCACAGAGTGGGTAATGCTTGGTGATCTGGGGCGTGGAGATGGACACAGCATTGATATCCGAAGCATTGGCATCTCCGAAATTGTCGTATTGAATACTGGCAAAATTGCGGGACAAGTTGTTGAGAAGAGGCAACAACCGGTCGTCTTCCTCCAACCGTGGAAGCGCCTGGAAGGTCTTCATGAGACTTTTGGACAACAGCTCCGAGAACACCACCGAAAGAAGACTGATCTGAAACGACGATGGGATGTAGGCGTAACCCTTGGAAACAAGGATTTGTCTTTGAGCCACCAAAAGCGGCACTTTTTCAAAGGGCAAGCGGATGAAGGTCTCTTTGGCCCGGATATGGTGTTTCAACTGCTCATTGGTCAAGCTGAAAGTAGAATCGCCCAGATTATCGAGCATCAAGATGCTTTTGATGGAAGCACCCGAGGCCGCGTACAAATCCTCAAGTCTTTCAAGCTTCTCGTCGTTGGAGATGTATTCCCACGAAAGCTTGGACGAGTACAACGCCACAAAGTCGTGCTGCTCCTTGGGCTGGAGCATGTTGAATCTGATTTTGAAGAGGGTGTTTTCGTTCTTGATGAACTTCTTGCGCAACTCTTCCGTGCGGCAGAACACTAGCCTCAACGTGTAATGGGAGTAGTAGTCCTTGCGGCGCTCCGCTATGATCTGAGACTCCTTGGTGGTATTTCCAGAAGGAGCCAAGGGCATGAACTTAAGGAGAAGCGGTTTGACCACGGTCTCGATTTCCTTGAGAGTTTTGGAACGCGCCAAGCACGACTCGATCTCAATCAAGATCTTCAACCGGTCAATGGCCCAGCTTTCAAACTCCTCAAGCGTGATTTCCTCGAGCGGAGGCGTATCGTAGAAGGATAATCGGGAGGGGTAGTAGGAAGGCGATGAGTCGGCATAGGCGGCCACCTCCTCGAAGTTTCTGCGTCCGGCGGTTCTTCTCTTGGTTTGCCTAAACATGATGAGCCAGTGACTGTGATCAAGGAGAAGCTAAAAAAGGGTATAAACAGGGAGTTGACCGAAAGTAATAGTTCAGGCCACAGTCGATATTTAGGGCCACAGTAAAAGTTTATGTAAAGGAAAGGAACCGTTTGGCGTGGCAAAAAGGACCAAAGGGGATCACAGATGGTGTGAAATGTAGAAACAGCACGCGTACGCGTATTGTTTGGGTATCAATGCAGGACCATGGTAGAAGCCAGGCCAACCGCACCATGCCCATAGTCACTCACCACTCACCACCACGCGCCACGTGACCCTTTGAAAGTATCCATCGATGCTGTCCTAGTACTAGTACCAGTATTGGTAGTGGTATTAGTAATAGAATTGGAGGTAGTGGTGTTTTTTTTTTTTTTTTGGCTACTTGTAGGACTATTTGAATTGATCGTCTGTTGGTGCTAGTGAGCTTCTGCCAAAGCGCGGGAGGTGGTGAGGTGAGCCAAGTGCGAGACTATTGATACACTTAAATCTTCTCGTTTTGAGACCATAAAAAACAAGAATTCTCTATTAAATCTTTATTAATTCTTTATTAATTTTTCAATAACTTTTTAATCATTATTGAATAATTTTTTATAATTTTTAATAATTCTTTATTAATTCTTTACCAGAAAAGGGTTTATTTAATATGGTATAGCTATATCTCATATATCGACCTACTACTAAAATATGATATAGTGTGATATTAATAAATTTTACACAAGACGAGAAAAGTAGTAGAAAAAGTGGTTTTTTAGATCCAAACACTTTTTCGGATATACGTGAAGCAGGAAGACCTGACTCTTGATATAGATCTCATAGTGAAGAATCCCATTTTCTCGTGAGTCTGGATCCGTCATGTCTTATATTTAGGCAACGGTGGTAGAAGGACCGACGTAGCTGATTCAAGCACAGAAGATTTGTGGAATTTTTTTTATGGTCAATTCTTTATTAATTCTTTATAATTCTTTATAATTCTTTATAACCCTTTTTAATCCTTCATTCTTTATTAACTCTTTATAATTTTTTAGTCGTTTTACTATATCATTTGCTGGCAATTTGAATCTATCTAGACATTTAATTTTTATTAATCGATTCTTTGGTTGATTGGTTTTATTGCTGATATGCTAGATCTTGTTTTGATAATGTTGGTGTCAAAATTAAAATTAGGTCATGGGACAGAATATTCTTTGTTCTATTCTTCAGTAGTACCAATAAATCACCATAAAACAACCGGTGAAACTCCCGAAGTCTCGGTATCTAAGAATCTTAATTGTCCTTTTGACCTGTCTTTTTTCTAATTTTCCCTCTTAATTGTCCTTCTTTTAGTTCTTCTTTTAATTGTCCCTTTAACACGTCTGCTAGAATATATTCCTTAAATTACCGAGTGAGAGCCAGTAAATACCACTTTTTTATAAACCTTCATGGTTTCCTTTTTATTCATTTCAGTAGATTAGGTATGCTTATAAGTAAATGAAAAAAATCTAATTGATAACTTAAGAAAGAGTACAGAGGTTAGTTTCGATGCGGCGTCGACATCAGCGAAAGCATCTGGTGTCTAATAACGATTTAATATAAAACCAGATATTTAATTCAATCATTTATTTCATAGTAAAATACAATAAGTCTATATGGTAAATAGAAAAGATTATAAGCAAGGATAACAATATAATTGTGCGCTGATAATAGCACACACAAGTGAAATTAGTACATAAGTAGAGTGTGGTGAGCAGGCATAAACAAATGGTATGGACGTCGATGACAAAAAAATTACGCCAGGGATTAAATGATGAAAAGAAATATGCAGACAAGTTTATATTAGTAAAAACGTTCACGACTAGTAGATGAGTCAACTAACAACCATTCTACCACGAGCGCGCAACATCTAAGATTGACTATCTTAATAAAGATATAAATCATGACGATGATATATTCTGAACTATATAGAAATAAATAGAAATAAATAGAAATAAATAGAAATAAATAGAAATATAATGAAGTTATTTAAAGAGAGAAATGATAACAAAATTGAACAGGGTAATACCGCGTGAGAGTAATTTCGTCTAGACTCGTCCTCCTGGTCGCAGCAACTAGGTGAGGTAGGACTGTTCGTCCTCTAAGGAGTTACTTGAGATGGGTTTTCCAGTCTTTATTAATTTCTGGTATTTATTAGTCTAGTCTATTCATTTCTAGTTTGGTCAGTTTTTTTTAGGATTAACTACAATCCAAAACCGACTGAGACTCCACATAAGACGAAGCATTTGTTTCTGTTAAGCAGTCAATGTGACACCAAACACTACTACGTCAAGAAATACTACACCAAAAGCCACGACTAAAATACTACGATAATTTTACACAGTGGGATCTCTAAAAGTTTATCATGATATTTTTTTTTTTTTTTTTTGGAGATCAAGCATGGGCCATTTGGGGGACAATGTGGGCTGAAACATAACCACGCACAGTGCGAAATGAGCAGTGGTTTAAGTGAGAAATACCCAAAATAGACAAGAAAGCAGCTACACCGATCTGCGTAATGATAAATAAATAAGAGTGGCTAAGGAAATGTACAGATCTTTCAAACCCGAAGTCAAAGATTTTAAAAAAATATATATGTATTAAAAAATGGCAAAAAAATGGCAAAATGGTATTGTCACCTTGGTGGGAGAAGCACTCAGAGGTGAGGCGAGGCGAGGCACTGGGCATAAACACGTCCGGGGCCAGAGAGCGCGTCGCACTTGCTCACCCACGCACCGCTCTCCACGCACTGCTCACCACGCAGCCCAAGTCGCACCCGAAAAAACTTCGACCTCCCAGTGCCTGCGAATACAACATCCAGTCATTCTAGCGGCCGGCCTCTACACACATCACAACCCCTCCAATCTAACATGTCTGAGGTAGCAATTGACGCAGCGTTGTTCCACAAGAGATTGTCGATCTTGCAGAAGTCGTTGCCTGCAGACAATGGCGCCAAGTGTCTTCTCCTCCTCGTGGGGGCCCGGGACGACGACTCTTCGTACCAGAAAACAACTGTATTACAGCTCTGGCTTCTTGGTTATGAATTCGCCCATAGTGCCATCTATATTTCCCACGACAAGTGTATCATCATCACCAGTGAAGGTAAGGCCAAGCACTTGCACCATTTGCCTTCGGCCTCTGGTTCCGCCAATAATCTTGAGATCTGGACCAGAACAAAGGACCAACAACACAACAAGCTGTTGTTCACCAAATTGGTGGCGGAGTTGAAGCAAACGGCGCCAGAAGAGAACCAAATCGGCCATATCGCCAAGGATACATGCAAGGGCAAGTTCATTGACGAATGGTCCGAGGTGTCCAAGGCTGAGAACTTGCTGTTTGTTGACTGTGCTGTTCTCGTGTCCAAGGCCGTGGAGCTTAAGGATGCCGAGGAATTCCGTTGCAGTGCCTTGGCTTCTAATGCCTCCGTGGTCATGATGGACTTGTTCTCCAACGATATGATGGAGCTCGTGGACAACGAGACGAAAACAACCAACATTGATGTTTCAGACAAACTTGACAAGAAAATCGACTCCAACAAGTGGTTCTCTAGAACGGCCTTGGGCAAGAAGCTCTTACAATCGTCCAAGGAGTTCGACCCGGAGCTTGCAGACTGGTGCTACGCTCCTATAGTGCAAAGCGGTGGCGAATACGATTTGAAGCCAAGCGCCATGTCTACGGAAAAGCGTTTTGTTGGAGATGGTGCCATCGTCGCATCCATGGGAATGCGTTATAAGAACTATTGCTCCAACATTGCCAGAACATTCATGATCGACCCCACGCCCGAAATGGAGACCAACTACGATATCTTGTTGGAGTTGCAGAGCCACATTGCCAAGAACTTATTGAAAGATGGTGCTGTTGCCAAGGGTGTGTACGAAGGAGCCATTGAGTTCATCAAATCCAAAAATAGCGACTTGGTCAGCCATTTCACGAAGAATGCAGGCTGGTTGACCGGAATTGAATTCCGTGATAATACTCTTATGTTGAGTTCCAAGAACGAGAGGCCTTTGATCAATGGCCAAATCGTGTCCTTGACCATTGGGTTCAACAACTTGACCAACTCGGGCTCTTCAAACTCCAAATTGAAGAACTATGCCCTTTTACTTACGGACACTTTCAAGGTCAGCGAGGGCGAAGCCATTCTTTTGAGCGAGTACCAAAAGGCAAGAAAAGAGGTGACATTCTACTTCAAAGACGACGATTCGCTGAAGAAAGCCAAGCTGCAAAATAGCGACACAAAGATCAAATCCGAAAAGAGCTCGGAGAAGGAGAGAAAGCCTGCAGCCCAGCCAGGCTCCAAAACATTGAAGTCGAAGTTGAGAAATGAAGGTGCTGCAGCAGACGATGTCAATGCCGAAAAGGTTCGTCAAGAGGCCCAGAGAAAGCTACACGAAAAGAGACAGCAAGAGGGTATTGCCCGTTTTTCCAGAGCGGATGCCACCGATGCATCTGACTTGGGCCCTGTGTTCAAGAGATATGAATCTTATGTGAGAGAGTCTCAGATCCCCAGCAGTGTGAAGGACTTAAAGATTCACATTGATTACAAGAACCACACCATCATTTTGCCTATTTTCGGCAGACCCGTTCCTTTCCACATCAACGCTTTCAAGAACGGTTCGCAGAACGAGGAAGGTGACTACACATTCTTGCGGTTGAACTTTAATTCTCCTGGTGCTGCTGGAGGTGCCAATAGCAAGAGAACGGAGTTGCCATACGAAGACTCACCCGAGAACCTGTTTGTTAGGTCGATCACGATCAAGTCGCGTGACCGTCAAAGAATGGTTGACGTTTATAAGGCCATTCAGGACTTGAAGAAAGAAAGTGTCAAGAGAGAAGCCGAGAGAAAACAATTGGCGGATGTTGTTTCTCAAGGTAACTTGGTAGAATTGAAGGGTTCTCGGATGAAGAAGCTCGAGCAGGTGTTTGTCAGACCAACTCCAGACACAAAGAAGATCGGCGGAGTGTTGCAGATCCACGAGAATGGTTTGAGATACCAGTCCTCGTTCAGAGCAGACCAAAGAATCGACATTCTTTTCTCCAACATCAAGCACTTGTTCTTCCAGCCCTGCAAAGATGAGTTGATTGTGCTCATCCACTGTCATTTGAAGAGCCCCATCATGATTGGTAAGAGAAAGACAAATGATGTTCAGTTCTACCGTGAAGCCAGCGACATGGCGTTTGATGAGACCGGAGGCCGCAAGAGAAAATACAGATACGGAGATGAGGATGAGTTGCAACAGGAGCAGGAAGAAAGAAGAAGAAAAGCCATGTTGGACAAGGAGTTCAAGACGTTTGCAGAGTTGATTAGCGATGCATCCCATGGAGCCCTCGACTTGGACATTCCATTTAGGGAATTGGGATTCCAGGGTGTGCCGTTTAGATCGGCCGTGTTCTGTATGCCCACCAGAGACTGTTTGATTTCGCTCATTGACCCACCATACTTGGTGGTGACGTTGGAAGAAATCGAGTTGGCGCACTTGGAGCGTGTGCAGTTTGGCTTGAAGAACTTCGATATGGTGTTTGTTTTCAAGGATTTCCTGAAGACTCCGGTTCACATCAACACCATCCCCATGGAACTTTTGGAGGACGTTAAGAACTGGTTGACCAATGTGGATATCCCATTCAGTGAAGGACAAATGAACTTGAACTGGGGTACGCTTATGAAGACCATCAACTCGGATCCATATGCGTTCTTCTCGGATGGAGGATGGCGTTGTTTGACCGGAGACGGAGACAGTGACATGGAAGAGTCGGAGGAAGAGGAGTCTGAGTTCGAGGTTAGTGATGAGGACCCATCGGACGAAGAGGTTGCGAGCGAAGAAGAAAGCGAGGATGCATATTCATCGGATGGATCCGAAGGCAGCGGAAGCGGAAGCGGAGACGAAGAGAGTGAGGGCGAAGACTGGGACGAGTTGGAGCGCAAGGCCGCCAGAGAAGACAACAACCGGGTGCAACGTGATTGATCCCAGCACCACACAGATCAGTGTATAAGAAACAGATCAGTGTAAAAGAAACAGATCAGTGTATAAGAAACAGATAATGTCCATATAATCATACAGTTATTTACTTAAGGGTTATTCAAAAACCAATCGTTCAAGTGTATTGTTTAACTCGATTGTATGATCTACTAGAAGTAGGGCCACACTGAGTACATTACCGATGAGCAACGGCAAAATGGGACAGATCACGTGTAAGCCACGAGCCCCAAAGTACACTTTCAAGTCACCATTGATTTCCACCATATTACATCTTGTCCAGTAGGTTCAGTCTACCTGTCCTTGTGGGTACGAGAGGAAAGAGAGATGTGTGCAGTACGCAGCAGCAGACGAAAGCCGTTCGCGTGGAGCTTACCCCGAAGGCACGGGTGCACCGCCAGGCTCGTTCACCTCTACATTTTTCCCACCAAAGAGGATTTCTCTCTCCACGCCCTCAACAAACGCCACGTTTTCTACCGCGTCTTTACCAGTTGGCTTGTCCCATCAAATCCAAAACACTCTAGCGTCCAGTGCACCCCGATACAGGACTTTCTAAGCATCCAAACACAGTGGTCCTCTACTTTTCTTTTTGACCACACACATCCTCCCCTTCAAGCACAACAGCAGCGCCCCAAAGGATCCACCCACAGCAGCAAATGAGTGATAATACCGACGACTACTCGTACGACTACGAGTACCTCTACAAGATCGTGTTGATTGGCGACTCGGGCGTGGGCAAGTCCAACTTGCTATCCCGGTTCACCAGAGATGAATTCAACTTGGAGTCCCGGTCCACAATCGGCGTGGAGTTTGCCACCAGAACGTTGGAAATCGACGGCAAAAGAGTCAAGGCGCAGATCTGGGATACGGCGGGTCAGGAGCGGTACCGTGCCATCACGTCAGCTTACTACCGAGGTGCGGTGGGAGCGTTGATTGTGTACGACATCTCCAAGACGGAATCGTACGAGTCGGTGTCGCGGTGGTTGAAGGAGTTGAAAGACCATGCCGATGCAAACATAGTGATTGAGTTGGTTGGTAACAAGTCGGACTTGGACCACTTGAGAGCAGTCCCCACGGACGAGGCCAAGAGCTTTGCGACCGAAAACAACTTGTTGTTCACCGAGGCCTCTGCATTGTCATCGGACAATGTGGACTTGTCTTTCCACCAGTTGTTGAAGAACATTTACGAGATGATCAGCAAGCACCAGTTAGACACAAATGAGAATGCCTCGGCCAAGCCCAGAGGTGGGCCCACGATCTCGTTGACCCCGGCTCCTCAGGACAAGAAACGGAAGAACAACTCGTCGTGCTGCTAACTGTAATTATATACTAATCCTGACTTCTCAGAAAGAATCTTTACTCACCTCGAGAGCCCAACCTCAGAACCCAACCCCGAACACAACCCCGAACACAACCCCAAACACAACCCCGAACATAACCCTCAGACACAACCCTCAGAACCAAAGCTTCACTCAGAACATGGAACATATCATATGAACATAATCTCACACAACCAGTCGTAAAACTACTTTCTTTCAAACTATATTTGGATTAAAGCTAATATTTGCATGTTTTTCTTCCCCACCTTCTGTCTATTCTAATACACTTCCCCCACCTCGTCCCTCTTTTTCTACTTCCATCAATGATCACCTCCTTGGCCCTTTGAGTGCTGGCTTGGCCACCCCCGCCAGACTAGCTGCGGAGATCTTAAGTGGCTTGGCCGTACCTTTGCCTCGCGTCATCTGAGTTAGTCTCTTCTTGACATCTGCAGTAGGCCCGCTGACCACCGTGACATTGACCACCTGCTCCCCTCTAAGAATGACGAGCCCAAGAAACCGTTTTTCATCCTGCACCTTGGCGGGGCCCGACGCTTTGCTCTTGAGAAGCTCCTGGTACGCCTTCTTGGTGATTCTGGACTCCTCGGTGTCGGCCAAAACAAGATTCAAATGCTTATCGAACGCCAAGAGCTGTCCGGTGAATAATCTGCCATCTAGAATGGAGACCCTGAGCCGGTGGTGGACCAAGTCCGCGAGCCGGGTCTTTTTGTTGATTGAAGCCATTACCGTGGAGCTGAGTCTCACATCTCGCTTTAGATCCCGCGTCGTGCGACCCTCATACTTGCGGCTTGTATATAGTGCTGTATTGTATTGTAATGTAATGTCATCACTATTTCATGCTTTCAAAGTTTCAATGTGTTTGAATATGTCGATTTTATTGTTCTTAATTATTTTGTTTTTTGCTCATCTATTTCGTCATTTGTTCATAATTTTCGTCTTTTGTTCATCTTGGTTCATGTTTGGTGATGGATTGGTCTGGTTCTGAGGTATAGTGGTAGTTCTGGCACATTAAGCAGGCATACATTTAAGCAGGTATAAGAGTACGTAGTAACCAAAAATCCCCAAAAATCCCCAAAAAGATGTTTTTGCAAAAAGAAATTTTTGGTTTACAAACTTTAGTGGTTTCCATAAAACACAGGCTTAAGGTGTCCAGGCCCATGTCAGACCCGTACACCAGCGCATTATGAAGGAGTGAAAATGCTCAAAAAAACTGTAAAGTGAAAATAGTCATAGGTAAAGTCCAGCCGTAGGTAATTCCACTAACAAAACGTAAAATGTGAAATGAAGATTTCCCATTTTTGAGCTTTATTAGTAGGAAGTACCAAGACATCCAAACTATGATCTACTACAGATTTTAGTGGTGAGTATTAGAAGTGAATATTAGTGTTTACATGTGTCACAGTATTATAGTGTGTTCTAAGAAGATAAAGGGAGGGTGGTTAAGAGTGTAGTATGGGGGTAGATTTATAGTACGGTATGTGCAGTGCGGCCGGTGGTGTCATTGAGCACGTAGAACAATAAACACGAAATAATTTTTTAAAAGGCATTTGTCCATGTGACAAATTTCCCAGCAGGTAAAGATAGTTTCAATCATACATAGTACACCCTAAGAGTCTGAGAAGTGATTGAGGTGGTACAGTCTCAATGGAGATTATGGATTGAGGACGGTTTATAATGGAGATTATGGTTTGAGGACTGGTGGATTCGAATGGAATTTAAAACGAAACTTTCAGAGAAGTGACTCTTTGAAGTTAAATACTAAAGTCAAGTGAGGACTTCCGTTCAGAAAAGAGTATTTACGATTAGAACCCGGGGAGTTAGTTCGAAGCACAAGAATGAGAAATGTAGATATTTGGCCAGAAAGAAGACAAGAAATTTGTTCCACATTTAATTCTTGTAGAAGTAAGCGCAGAAGTAGGGATAGCAGGATATAAGACAAACAAAAGAGACAGGCAACAGAGACAAAAAAAAAAAAAAAAAGAGACAGACAAAAGAGGTGTCATTTTGTCATTTTGTATGGGGGCAGATGAGGCAGTGGGCCAGTACCCCATACAGGCTCAGCGCAGCAGCAACTGAGGCCCACGCGCGTGCGAGTTGCACGGCACTTTTCTCTCCACAACATACTCCAGCAATTGCCAACCATGTCTGCCGAAACCGAACTGAGTGTCACGCCAAAGGTCGAGTCGACCGTTCCTGAGTCCAATTCCATTGAGACAAAGCCTGAGACAAAGCCTGAGACCAGTGAGTCCAATGCTGCTTCGGAGACTACTGAAGCTGCGGAGACTACTGAAGCTGCGGAGGCCGCTCCAAGTGAGGCTGCTCCAAGTGAAACTGCTCCGGCCACTGGGGCTGCTGAGGGTGAAGACGGAAACGATAAGAAGCGTTCCAACGAAGAGGCTGTCCCCGAGGCCGAAAAGGGTAAGAGAAAGGCCAGAAGACGCCAGTACGATGACCTTCCAAAGGAGGACCCGGAGTCTGACGACGACGACAAGGAAAACGCCGAGGAGCCTGAGAATGAGGACGACGATGAAGACGAGGACGACAACCTATTGGAAATCGACGAGTCCAACATCATCACTGAGGGCAGAAGAACCAGAGGCAGAGTGGTGGACTACAAGAAGGCTGCCGAGGAGACCGGGTTGCCAGAGGACGACGAGGAAGAAGACGGCGAGTTCGAGGCCAAGGACGACGAATAGATATTCAAAAGTTATGATTGTTAGAGACACTCAATGTTATGTTTTTTTGTAAGTCCAAGTAGACCCATTGTAGATATTTATTCACGTGGTGTTAGCGCACTTGGCACTACAAGTAGACTGTTTTAATATAGTATATTAAACCGTCTCATAAAGGAGACAATGCCGAAAGTATTAGCCAGTGGCTACACGCAGAAACAACAAGGCACGAAGCCACTTTTTTTTTGTTTTGGAATTAAAGCTTGGGCTGCTCACGTGTGATATCTTGCATGGGCTTGAATCTAATCAAAGCATGGTTGATGTACTGGAGGGTTGTTTTAACACGTGGTCAAGCAGTTGTTGTTGTAGTAAGGGTTGGCGTATCCATAGTAGCCCAGGCCGGGGAGCGGAGCAGGTTTGGCGGGCTCCTGCGACCATATTGATGGATGTGGAGGCTGTGCATATGGATTGGTCTGCACATTGTAGTGGTAGTTGCCCATCACCGGCATAGGGGCCCAGTCATTGTATCTGATGGGCGATGCGGTGCTTGGCGACGAGTACCCATACACAGACGAGTCTGCAGTATAGGCAGGCGAGGAGGGGATTGAGTTGTAATACCTTTGGTGAGGGGCAGCCGTGGGAGTATAAGAACTGGGCAAGGGGGCTTGAAGCGGCGCGTACGTGTACTTCTGGAGCCATGTCTTCCAGCACTCCTCCAAAGTGCTAATCTCGGGGAGAAGCTTGACAACATTCAACCTCCAATTGACTGCAGCCAACCAAAGCGACTCTTCTGTGTTAATCAAGGGCACCTTGATGCCACTTGCGCTGGACCACGATTTGTTGGTGAAGGTATTGTCGTCATTGAACTTGTTGGCCAACACGAGCGCAATAACCAAGATCATGTACATGTCCTGGTCAGACAAGGTCTTGCGCAGGGCATTCATAAATCGTTGGTTTGTATATTCCAAAGCCACGAGGATGGTGGATTTGGGCAAGCGGGTGGCATTCAAGATGGCCATCACCGAGCTCTCAAAGTCCTTTGAGGGGCTCCTGTTTTGGCCGAGCATGCCGAAAATACACCAGCACATAAAGGACGACATGGTGGCCGGCTCATACTCCAAGACAGCACTGATTCCACCAGTCACAGGCGCTTGTTGCGGGGCCGGAGCCATTGGTGGCGCATATAAGTGGGGCTGGTAGTAAGCCGGCGGAGGAGGGGGCATCATGGTGGCGGGCCCAAACATGTGGGAGCCATAGGCCGGGTTCGGCACAAACCCATACAGGGAAGCGACACGATGACCGGAAGTTCCAAGGCTATAGTAGGCCAGGTACATAATCAGAACACGGAGGCAGGCGGGAAAAATGCTAGATCCGAAAGACCGAGATAGGAGAGGCTAAAGCCAGAGGAGCAGGCAGAAACCAAAAGGTAGACAGACACGAGGACTTAGTCAAAAGCTCGCGTTGAACTACCGAGGATGGGGGCGTCCACAAGGAACAGAAACGCTTCCTGGTGGGACAAAGGGTTGGGGCCTCAAACAGCGGCGGCTTCTTCCTAAACAAGAGGAAAGAGCTCGCAAAGTGTCGAGTCGGACAAAACCCAAGGGAGGAAGGGCAATAGTATGGAATGGATATTTCAATGTATTGTACCTACACTCTCCAAGAAAGGTTTATAAGGAAGTGAATTGAAAGCTTTGGGGAAAAGAGTAAACTGAGCAGTGAGAAAAGTTTTTCAATGGTTCCTGCGCCCCGAGCGCCTGCACACAACACCCCCTACTAGCTCTCACCCTTTGTTCTGCGTAGAGTTATTGCTCGCGTCACCCATGCTCTGCAAAAATAGACTTGAGCCTAACAACATCATCTTCTGCCCGGGCCCATGTGGTTAAGTCCTGCTGTGCGGTCCAATTTCTACTTTTGGGCCTGGACCCAAATCGGCTAACACTTATTTCTCTAAAGACTTGCATATTGAAAAACAATCTGAAACAAACCTAAAACATTCTGCATGTGACACCATCTTAATAATTGCCCTGTAAATTGCACTGTAAATTGCACTGTAATAATTTACACCCCCACACTCCCCCTCCTCATTATCTGTCACCTTTCTTTTTCTACAACAAAATGCTGCCATTAAATTCTTTAATTTAATGTATTCGATTTATTTATTACTTTTTTTTTTTTAATTTATTTATTTATTTCTTATTTCCATAATCATCTATTTCTTTATTTCTCATTTCTTACTTTCTCATTTCTTACTTTCTCAATTTCCATAATTCCACCATATCCATCCATAATTTCCATAATTTCCATAATTCCCTGACCACTATAATTTCTTGATTTCTTAAAATCCCTCCATAAATTCATATTTTCTTTTTTTCCATGATTTTCATGATTCCACCTTTTCATCTCCATTAAATCTTCTCTTTTGTCACATTTTTTTTATAGCCTTTTTGGTGGGGTATGAGGGAGTGACACGTTCTTTGTTTGATTATTGTTGGGACGTATAAGCAGATCGCAGTGAGAAAATTGGCTGATGGTGGGAAAAGTGGAAGTGAGGAAAAGTGGAAATGAGGAAAAGAAAGGAAACGAGACTGCTCGACTGCACACAACCAGGTGCCATCACGAACTTTGCAACGTCCTATTGTAGTGGTTATTGGCTGTAGTTATGTATCCATGGCGTGACTGACATCATTGGCCATCTTTCTTTGGGTCTTTTGCTTGTTTTTTTATGAGTCTTTTTATGAGAGGACTGTGAGCTTATATTTACATTGTTTACTTCTTGTATACTGTATGGTGGTCACGTCAAAGTCGCCATTACCTCTCATCAATACCTTTTTCATCTATACTGTCTATCCTCTGTATCTTGTCTGTATCTTGTCTGTACTTACCTTTGTCTGACTGGTGAGCCATGTCTCAGTCTCACTCACTTTCTGTCTGCATGTATTCCGATGACTATGACTATGAGTCATTTATTTTCATATCTACTTCATGATTATATCTATTTATAACCAGTCTCTGTCTCTGTCTCTGTCTATACTGTATCACTTGTAGGACAACTGGTTATACCATTCTGAATGTATTACTCTATAACGAACCTGTATTGCGGTAGCCCATTTCAATTCTCAAAATTAAACACGGACCGGATCGGTGGTAGCGTGGTGCCATTGACGGCAATGCTCGTGTCATGCTGCTCCCATTGCGACTTCTGCTTCTCCAACTTGCTGATCAACGAGATCGAGTTGAGCTCCTTGTCGCTGGTCACCTGCGGATGCAAAGGCGGCGAGTGCGATGGCGTCTGAAGCGGAGTCTCCGATGGCGATATTATGAAAGATGCATTGCTGCGGACCTGTGCTTGTGTAAGATACCCCGATGATGGGGACCGGTGCGGCACGGGTCTCTCTTGCACCAAGTTGGGCGTCATGTATAAGTTCACGGCCGATTGCGATGGCGAGTTGGGCCTGGACTTCTTGCTGGGCTGCGCAAACTCCAAGTTCAATTGCGTCAGCGACGGCTGCTTGGGCATACTGGCATGGGATCCGGGCGGAGACGATTTAAGAGGAGTCATGCGCTGGACCTGGGAGAACGAGTTGAGCGACGTCAAACTGCTAACGGACTGACTGGATTTGAGTTTCAGCAACGAACCCGATGATGCCTGCCTTCGTTTTTGGAAGTAATCGTTGAGGTTGCTAAAGGATGGAGGCACTTTACGCTGACTGTTGGGGTCGGGCGACGTGCTGAGCGAATGAGCAGACGACTCTTCCGCAGAGTTGGTGCCTGTGTTGGTGAATGTCTGGCTTGACGCAGACGTGATGGACGACTGGCTCTTGGACTTTTGAAGCACGTCATTGGCTGCTCCAGATGCGACCGGAACCGGTAGAGTGCCCTTGGAGAAGATTGCGTCGGAAGACTGTACCGCCACGGGGACCGAGGGCTGCGTGAAGCTGAAGTGGAAAGGAGCTTGTTCTTGGGGCTGGAAGCGGCCCTGGGCCATGGAGTGTTGCATGCCTGTGGGCGAAGATGGCATGGAAAACACGGCAGGGTTGGCCTGTCTCTGATACTGCAACGAGGACGCAGGAGGCTTGGGGCCGGGGTAGACCGAGGGCCCGTGCATGTGCGGAATGTTGGGCCCGGATTGTACGTTGGGGATGCTTCTGGCGGGCTGGGCGGGCTGGATGGGCTGCTGGCCCTGCGGATATAGATGGGGCAGCTGGGTAGCGTGCAAAGGCATGGCAAGCGCCAGGGAGGGCGGCATGAGTGGCTGGTTGGGGTGTTGGACCACGTAAACAGGGTAACTCAGGTTCTGGTAATAATGGGGAGCGCCGTTTGCATCAAAGGCAACAGACACCGCCATAGGAACCGGCACGGCGGAGTCCGGCATGAGCGGATAGGCGGAGTCCAAGGCCTGGTCTTCAGCACGGTTGCCTCTTTTGCGGGCCATGGGATTGTTATGGATCCTGGAGTGTCTGGTCAACTCGTCGGAGCGAGAAAAGCGTTTGGTGCAGCCCGGAAACGTACAGGGATGGGGCTTTTCCCCAGTGTGGGTGCGGATGTGCCGAGTCTGATGCTCTAGGCGGTGGAACGCCTTGTCACACATGGTACATTTGTAAGGTCTGTCGTCCTTGGACTTTTTGTCGGGGGCAGACATGGTCTAGACCAACGAGGGAGCAAGGAACGGAAGATACAATAGGGGCCAGGGAGGAAGCAGCAGCGATCAAGCTTAGCAGGCAGACGAAAGGAGACGTAAACGGACCGGATGGTGGCGAGTACAAAGGGGTATAACGAACAAAAGGCGTGTGGAGTCTGGTGTGAAAAAAGGCGTGAAAAAGAAGGTGGTGTATCTACGAATTCGCTACATCACTGTGAGTCTGGAGAAGTGCGCGAATAATAGGATATATATCGGAGCACGCAGAGGTGAGTCGAGGCACAAAACCCAGGGTTTTTTGGCCACCCATAAGAGCAAAAGACTTGAAATTTGGCCCAGACCATGGACACATGCGTAGGTAGTATTGCCCCGAGTTTCGCCCGGCTAGCACCACTGGAACGCCCGAAATCGACCCCCAGTGGACCTGCACATAGGGGCACGCCTACACCAGCCTCCCCCCGTGCATAAAAAGATTTTCCGGCGGCAACCTCATGAATGCGATAGCCCGCTTATATGCACGCCTCCCCAGGCTCCCCGCCTGAATCCGGAGCATTTTGCTCGCCACACCTGTCTTGGCCTCTGATTCGATGCGCACAGCTGCCTGACTTTTTGACACATTGCGGGCCGCACTGATTATTTCGGTGGTGATTCAAGCCAAAAAAATATCCCATTAGGTCGAAAAATTTCTTGACTTCCTATCTTGGGGTGTACTGGTTTATCTCCAATATCTGGGCCCGTGAAGTCCGCTTTTAATTTCCTATTTGGGCAACGTGCCCCCCCGTGATTGTTCCCAATTCCACCCCTATACTCCCAACCCCCCCACGTTCCTCAAAAGCTCTTTATTTCTTAATCTCTCCAAGCCCAGTCCTGCGGTCGGGTGCCGTGGATACATGGCCATTATCTATTCGACCTGCAACTAGTAGACACAATATACACGAACAGTCCCATCTTGGCAGTACCGTTGCTGCAAGATGGCGTAGTTCCATGCACTCACCACTGGGCGGCCTGCATGCAGTCCCCGGGTCTGGACTGAAGGTGACTAATCAATTGTTTCAGCTTAGGACACTCCGGTGCACACCGAAGCGAGCAGCCATTATCGCCCAATCATGTCAGCTGGTTGAACCACGATTATTGTCCCATTACGTGCATGGTAAGTTGATGCCTAGTCCATCACGTGGCCTAGTCTGCGACTACTACATCTTGCCAACTGTACTAAAACCTCACCAACTCTACCGGAAGCTTCCCAGCTCCTCTGGAAACTTGCCAACTCTACTGACGTGACCGATTTGGTTTGGGGTAACTTTTACGCTAAATTACACTAACGATACCACCGTTGGTATATGCACACTTTGGGGAACGAAAACTTTCCGGGCGTATTCTGGCGCCACTTGGCCGGGCCATCGCCATGCAGGCCTGCAGATAAGAAAACAGGTTTTTCCGGGTATGCACCCTCCCACCGACAAATCTCCCATCGACAAATCTCCAATCGACAACTCCCATCGACGTTGGCTGCATGCAGGCCAGCATGCTCCAAATCCCCCATCACTCTTTTTGATCAAAAGTCTTGTTCAAAAGTCTTGTTCAAAAGTCTTGTTCAAAAGTCTTATTCAAAAGTCTTGTTCAAATGTCTTGTTGATTCAATCTTGGATCATAGATCAGTAATATACCGTAGATCAGTCTTTCCTGGGCCCAGGACCAGCCTACATATCCAGGCGCGAGTCCATCCATTGCTCGAACCATGCAAAGTTCTCAAGAAACTCCTCTGCTGCCACCGTATTGGATTTGGGCTGCGACACACAACTTTCGGGACTGCTGTCCATGACAAGACTCGTATAAGGCGGCCAATGGTCTTGGCGTATATTGTCGCCTTCGCTGTGGCTGCCTTGGTTCATCAAGTGATCTAGTCCACCGGGCTTGTTGCCGTCCCAGCCAAACTGCAGGAAGAGTCTCTTGTTGACGGCCGGCGAGCCGTGGTCTGTTCCAAGATCCGTCAAGCTCTTGATGGACTGCTCGAAACTTAAAATCATCAAGTGATTGATCATCTTGATCAACCAGATGCACTCTTCCACCATCTTGAACCGTTGCCTAAAGACAAGCTTCCCATGCTCATCTCGAACCGACGTATTCTGTAGTTTTTTCAAAAATGCAACGGACTCGTTCAAAAGCACTTTGGACTCTTCGAGATTGGACCGCACGTGCATAAACACGAGGCAGGTGATTCCAACCGTGAGAAGTGACGTCAACGTGAGGTACCATGGTGCATTCAAGTAATTCAACTCCTCTAGTTTTTTGAACGTAGCAATGGTTTGCTTGTTGGCCTCGAAGACCCGTCCGAGGTTCATGCCTTCAATCGAGACGCTTTGCCCAAAGTAGCTGAACAACCCTTTTCCATGCACTGACAGCACCAATTCACAGTAATGTAACCGCACCAGCGCCTTGACCATGGGCGACACCAACGGCAAGTTCTCCAAGTGCAATTTGGTATTGTCCAAGTCGTTGAAGCCTGCACGCTCCAAAAAGGCATCAAAGGCCAGAAACTCCCGTTCAATGAGCTCGGCCTTGCTGCGGTCGTGCTCGTTCGAAACGGGGATTTCCATGAAACTGGATAATCGTGCTATATGCACCATTGCAAGGGCCGGAAGCGTGCTCCAGCCATCATTGCAAGCACCGCTAATATCATCAAGCAGAGGGAAGGCACGGGTGATTTCCAGATCGCTCAAGGACTGGAACCTCCCTCCTTGGAGCCCAATGACTCGGTCGAAAATAAACACCGAGAAAAAGATCTTTTCCGCCTTCAACTTGGTGTACGGCTTGATGTCCGGGATAAGAGCCTCGTATCTGCCCAACCCCATGCCCCTGCACATATTGATGGCGTTTCCCAATGCAAAGAAACAAGATGTTTGTCTGTGGGTAATTCGTAAGTACAATGTGGTCAAGAGCCAGCACTGGATCAACTCAAAAGACTCCCATTCCTGCGTGAAGAGCTGCACCGTTTGGTAGCTGTACTTGAAGAGAGCCTCCTCAAGACGTAGCATTTCCATGGAAGGCCCATTTGGTTTCATAAACTCGCTGAACCGAATACTCATGGCAAACACCAAGAAGATCATGGCCCGGAATAAGGCCGTGTTGTTGGATGCAGGTTCGTCGCTTTGAAGCTTTTGAAACGCCTCGAACTGCTCTCGAAACACCGATTCATGGAGAATGGCATAGATCGGGTTAAGCTCGCGGAAGAAGAAATCTAGAAAGTCCATCTGCCGTTGCGGGCAAAGCTCCTCCATTTTGGGAACTGGGGGGAGTGTTTCAAGCTTGAGGTAGTTGCACCCCGACATGTTCCAGCCGTAATGGTTTGTCCGGGGCACCGTCACGCCTTCACGTGCGTCCACCGGAAGACTATCGTATAGAGTGTGACAGAGCTGGATAGCCAAGGCACTATGTACACGGCGAGCAACCTTCCACTTCGACAGCGTAGGTCTTAGGATCTCCATGATATCCGTCAAGCGTTGGTCTTGGGTGATCTCCAGGGCACCGGGTCCCGCCGTTTTCCTGGCCAAGAGGTGTTCGAGATACTTGACCCGATTCTCCAAGTAGGTTGTGTAGCTCGTGTCCTTATTCGGGGATAGTTCGTGGGTGGAGCCTTGTTTGGATTTTCCAGGGGTCTCGTCGCCGGTTCCGGTGCCATAGTCCATGGGACTGTTTTCGGACATTTTGGGCTGTGGTGATGCGCTGGATTCTTCTTCGTCCACCCGCCGCTTTCTAACTCCGGTAGGGTCGGACAGAGGCTTGACGGATCGTATCACACACTCAATGCCATGCTTGGAGCAATTGACACACGGATGCAAGCCCGTGCATTTGATTTTATGGATCCTGCAGCGTTCACAGGCTCTATTGACCCGGATGCGCTGCTTGTCTGCCGAATTCTTGCTTCCGTCAGACACTAGCACTTCGGGCATGGCCGGTAGCGGAGGATCCCCCACACTATCGATTTCCATTTTCAAACCCTGCGGAACCGGAGGTCGGAGTTGTCCATTCAGCTGCACAAACTGGCCATGGCCATGGACATGAACAATAGGAGACCCGTTCCGCCCCACCACTTTCAAGGGAGCCTGCATCTGGTGGGGATGTGGGTTCATGTGTTGTTGAGATGGTGTGGGGTGAGGTATAAACGGGCCCGGGTGATGCAGTATATGGGATTGCGACGGCTGCTGCAATGGGGGCTGGAGCAGCGGCCGATGATGCACTTGGGCCTGCGGCTGAAACGGCAGCGAATGTTGCAGAAGGTGATGGAGGGAAAGGTCATTCGGGCTCTGCTGTTGCGGTGGAGCAGGTGGCCACTGTCCGTTGTTATTCTGCATCTGACGGCTGTGAGGATGGATGAGATTTCAGCTCACGAAGATGGAGGCTGGATGTAGGAGGAAGGGGTGGCCCACAGTCTGGAGGCTGGTTTTTTTATGGTTTGGAGTCTGGAGTCTGGAGTCTGGAGGCTGGTGGATGAAATGGACCAAAGTTGCACTGCAAAGAATCTTTCAGTCTGCAGGCGGAGAAGAAACGGTCGAGGCGGCGCAATGCTTGGAGCTTTGCTCAGCGTTTCTTATCTTGCTCCTATTTTCAGCGGACATCACATGAGCGACGCATGCTAAGGGCACCACAATTTTTCAAGGCAATGGGCTGGATTGGCTGGTTCGTTTCGCGGGGACACACTCCATAGCATTGTAAAACCTTAATTCTTGCTTTCATCTTTGCAAGAAAGATATACTCGTAACTGTGCGACCTGCATGCAGAAGCGTCAATTCTGTACAACAAGATGTAGCTTTTGGGCATGTCATCTTTAGACCCAGTGAAAACTCCATGGCTTGGGCCGGCTGCAAGAAATATGACAATAATATTGCGGATGCTCCGAAATCCAAAATCCCCAAGTTAAACCCGTGGAGCCCAATGGCTTTTCTTCTTTGCATCTGTTGACTCACTGCAGGTGCGCGGGACATGGTATTGCAAATAAACGAAGCGCATTGATAGATAAAATGGATGAAGCTGCCTCGGATATAGCGGAGCTGCGCTATTGTCGACTTGGAGCCATGGGCCAAAACGAGCGAAATAAAAGCGGGAGCTGCGGCCGAAAAAGACCCCATCTCGACCATGCTGGGGGAATTATGTTTTTCACACCATGCCATGTTGCGTTGAAACAAAATTCGCAAATGTTACCTCCATCAGATGCAAAATTCAGCCCTGCCATAATCTTCCGCTCCGGAAACCACAATGCTTAGTTGGCTGCGCGCCGTGGCATCGGCACCGCTCGCAAAAATTTGCGCGCTTTCTCTACTGCCGGCACGTGATGCACCATAACAGGATAAGCGGACTTGCGGCTGGACTGTACACAGAGATTTTTTTCTATGGAGGAGAGCGATGGTGGCTCATACTGGATTATGATGTCACCACCAAATGATGAAACATGAAGGAAAACAAGAAAAAAACCCACGAAAATGGCATTGGTCTTGGTATCTTTGGAGCACACCGCGTTTCCACCCAAAGGCTTGTATTGGCTGGGTGCGGGGTGCAATGTTTGTAGATTCACCGGCAAGTAGGTCATGCTATATGGTTGATGCCATTATTTGGTTTTAATGGATTGTCCCGCACAAAGCTTGTGCAAGCCAAGGATGGACTCTCCTGCCGTTACATGTTCTGTGTGCAGGCCCATAGAGCGGATAGCACTATCCGTGCGTCCTCATGACCACAAGTACAGGCGCGAGCCATGGGTGCTAGACGCGCGGGACAAGTCATGACATTGCCCCCTATATTGATTATTGATAGGAGCGTTGCTAAACACTGGCGGGCGGCAAACATTCATGTGGGTTTGTTGTTAGCCTACAATACGTCATGAGGCTGCCAAACAACAAGAATGCGCCCACGGCAAGCCGGATCTGCGGGTCGGATCCGTTCAAAGCTTCCGAATATCTGACATGGGCGATTTAAAGTTGCAGCGCCGCCAAGGCAAAATCCATCTGTCGCTTCAGGGGCTTTTTTGATCATTATAGAATGGCTTTCTGGACGATTCCCTTTTGCGGTGAGCCATAGGAGGGGGGGGCCCGTTCAAATTAAGCGGACGTGCATGATTTGGGAATGAGGTTTCCAGATTAAAGCCAATCAGAAACATGCAAAAGGGGAAATATTGGTGGACTCGCCACTTGCAGCTGAGAAGTTCACCGTGTTTGGTGCTGACATACATGCTTTTAAGCCCCGAGCCAAAGTAGCACCATGTCACACCCCCCCACGGAAGTTGATGTTTCAACATTCCCCATTTTGCGTGTTGCAGAGGGCTGCAGAAGGGCGAGGTGCAAGTTTCATCTAACTCCGCGGAAGCATGGCGCGGTCACGTGCACGTGCACCCCCATTTTCCCTGGGGGGCCGGGCGGAGGAGGTAATGGGTTGCCAACCGCATCTGGAACTGGGGCTTGACGAATGGCACCAGATTCGTACAATAATTTCCAGAAACAATACAAAGCGTTATTTGTATTCTGAAACAAGTGCGCACAAGCGGGCCATTGTCAAGTGTTACATTGCTCACGCCGTGAGTCTAAAGCTGAAAATAGCATGGGCGCCGCTTTTTCTTGTTCGCACCGGCAAAGCTTAGTTGCAATTCTGCTCGTACACACACCTGTACTGCGCTAGAAGTGATCTACGTAACACCCTCCAGTTTCACCAGCGCGCACTGTGCAGCTCCTGCTTTTCTCCAATTTGCAGCTTGGGTGCAATGTCGGCCGCCTTTGCTCATTATGGTCACTGGCGCGCACCTCGAGGTGGGTCAGTCGCTGCCTTCGCGGAGGGATTCGGGTGGCGTTGATCCCAAAAGTGGTTCCCACCTGTAAAAGCCCAACTTTAAAGTATAATTGTAAGCTTTGGACAGGACGTGTTATTCTGAGGCAAAATGGAGGATTAACCGTCAACAGGTCATAGTTACCTGTATCCTTAAATTTGATGAAAGGAGTTTTTTTTTTTTTTTTTACCTCCTATTTTCTCTGTGCAGCGAGAATTCTCACGTTCTCGGGTCGGTTTCTTGTCACCACATTACTTTCCCGCTTCAGGTGTGCATACCGCCGGGTGAGGGTGCATGTGGCGTGCACATAAGGCCACATATCTGTTTGAAGTGGTAAATTTCAGGCGCAGAAAAGGAAAATTCCGCCTTGGAATTAAAACCATTGCTTGTAATGGCTGCGAACCAGGCAAAAGTACCTGTTAGTACCACTTCCTGTAGCCTTGGTGATGTGTGTATGTTCTCATCGCATCCCAAGTTTATCTTTATTTAAATACTGTTGATTTCCTCTTTTCTCACTGCACCATTTTCACCCTTCATTTCAACACACCCCTTTTTTGCATCCTTCCTTTTACATGTCGTCCATTACGGATACTTTCCTAGAGTGCTGTTTCCGCTACTTGAATGTCAGGCAGGTCGACGGAGAGAAGGCCCATGACTTGGCCACTGTCATCCAGACGCTAGATTTAAATCCCGCCAATCTTTCTGTGGGCATCATATTCGTTTACAAGTACCAACACAATAGCATCAACTCCTTATCGTTCGAAAAGTCGGACAGTCTTCCCTACTTTATCATTATTGCATCACTCATTCTATCCAACAAATACTTGAATGACCAAAGCTACACGCTAAAGACGTGGCAGGGTGTGCTCAGCAAGTATTCCAAGTTCGAGATGTCTCTTGGCATGTTGAACCAGCTCGAGCAAAATGTACTTGCATCAATGGACTACGTTTTAAATGTGAAACACGACCCGCTGCTTTGGGAAAATCTTGGCGATTTGAACCAAGGCCATGTGTCAAACTTGCGCTACAACGTGGCGCTCGCCATCGCGCCCGAGAGCCCCCCCTATGACGAGCAACCAATGGTGTACAGTGCAACAATGAACAGCCCACCACTCATGGCCGCTGTAAGCACTAGTCCGATGACGTATACCAGCAACGCATCCTACAACTCTACGCCGAACATGGGCGGCCCGGTGACCCCGGTGTCGTTGCCCGGAAGAGGCTTGGCTACACAAGCATACTTTCAGATGTACACGCTGCCCACCAAACACTTTGCATCGACCCAGTTTGTCCCTTGGTCGCAGATCACTCCGCTGCATGGCGCGATGCTGTTTCTGGGCATCCAAGGAAATGGCTGGGACCAACCACCACCGCCAAGAAACGACCACATGGTCATGCATATGGGCACGGAAATGCCCATTTATCCGGGGCCGTCGCACTAGCGGGCCCCCATTAGCGGGTTCTGTGTTTTTTTTCTTCAGACCCACCCCAGATTACGAGTTAATGAACATCCAAGCATCTGGCGCCTGCCAGACTCCTCACACTGCCCTAGTCTGTACGTAGCGCGCGCGCGTTCCTGTAGATAGACGTTCAAGTCGAGGATTCCCTCAACATTCGCGCATAAGGTGACCATCGGCAGAGATGTGCATTGCCCACTTGACGCTTCTCGTGATGCCGGCCAACATGTCACATAAAAATAGCCCTCTGCGCAGCTGGATCGGCCTGACAATCGCATGACCCCAGGTCCGCGCCAGGCAACGGAACAAATCTCTGGCGGACATAAGTTGAACTGTCTCCAAGTACGAGAATGGCACTCCCAATTACTGGCAGACCAAAAAAAAACTAAAAGAATAGACTATAACCGAGGAACAATACCCTGGAAGTGGCAAATGGTGGTTATAGTTAAAATACACGTGGGCAGCGTGGCGTTGTAAAAATAAAAGAGTGGGAGTTTAAACCTACGTTTGGCGGGCTCGTGAACCGTGTATTATGCTCCCGAAGCCAATGTGGTATTTAGTGATTGCGCCAGTTAACTTTGCGAGCTTCGCGAGCGGTTTCGTATTTTCTCCCTCCCTCACCTCCTACGCTTGATCTTTCATTCCTCAGATAATTCCCCCATTCCCGCGTTTCCGTCTCCCGTTTCCCGTTTCCTGCCACTCGTCATTTTTTCTTCCTAACCTCCTTTCGGATCCCATTTTGTCCAGTCTCTTTGTCCAATCTGTCTAATATCCTTCTATCTAGTGTCTACTTTGTCCAATCCATTCTGTCCAATCTACTTTGTCCAATCCATTCTGTCCAATCTACTTTGTCCAATCTACTTTGTCCAATCCATTTTGTCTAATGTCTAATAAACCTTAGTGTCAGGCCATGTTGACTTGTAGAAAATATGATAATTGCTCACGCAAATCCAAACAATTCTGCCTGCGCACCGCGGAGCTAAATAACGGCCGCTGTTCATGTTCCGCACGTCCAAGCCTGAAACTGGAAATCGGAAATCTGAAACCTGGAAATGTAAAAATAAAAATGGACATAAAAATGGACATAAAAAAGTAAAACTGAACATAAAAAATGGAAAATGGAAGGAAACTTCAGTAAATTAGAAAAAGAAAATAGAGTAGAAAATGGAGAGTAGAAAAGCAGAAAAAAATAGAAAGTAGAAAAACAGTGGAAATGGAAAATTGCTGGGGCTCTTTCTTGGTGGCAGACAAGTGGAGGGCCCAGACTTGCCGGGTCCGCGGTGGTGCATTTTGCCTACCAACCGAGCGAAATGGCCAGGTGGGAGGCTACTTTGATGCACGTGTGTGCAGGAGCAGAGCGGAGCTCAGTTTTCTGGCACCGTCTCGCGCTCTTCCTTCTCCGCGCCCCATGCACTCCCGGCCAAGCCTACGATGACAACATGGCACTTGCATCTGCTCACTCTACGTGCACCAAAATAGAACCCAAAAAAGAGTCCAAAATAGAACGCAAAAAAGCACTCAAAATAGAGTCCATAATAAAACCCAAAATAGAACCCAAAATAGACCCAAAATAAAACCCAAAATGGAATTGCCGATTTGGATTACTCATCTGTTTCTATGTTTGAATAACATAAAAACGTGTTGCATTGTTGAATTAGTCTTAAATCAGTACTATTCACTGTTATTGAATACTGGTGCATTACTGTGTAGATAATCTAGTGCACTGCCATGAGAAACTATGAACTGCAGGCTGCCACCTCTTCTAGCCAAAACACTGCTTAAAAACACTGCTTAAAAACACTGCTTAAAACGTGCTTACAAAAAGGGCTTTCCTGTTTGGTGCATTTGAAAACTGCCACTTGAAATTGCCGAACGGCTCAATGCTTCATTGTAATGTGTGTTGGTGTGGTTGACAATTATTTATCTTATAATGGCTGGGCCGGTCACGTGCGCACCGCCTTCTTTAGGCATATGTATGCGAAAGGCATCGCTCTCGCATCCACTTTAAATCATGGCCTTGGGACAGTGCCAGATTTGCAAAAATAACGAAGCCCGCTATAAGTGCCCGAAATGCTACGTGGCGTACTGCACACTAGCATGCTTCAAGAGTCCTCTCCATACTCATGAGCCCAACCCAGACTCGGAACCTCCTAAAGAGACTGCAGAACCATCTAAAGATACTCCCCAAGAACTGCCCAATGCAGACTTGGAATCGTCAGCAAATGATGAAACTTCTATTCTACTACAGAAAATCGCCGATGACCCCGTGATCAACTCCTTGCTCTCGTACAAGTCTTTAAGGGCACATTTGTCGGTGCTCTTGAAGCTTCTCCTCGACTCTTCCATCACCAAAGAGTCCATTTACGAGAACAGAAAGGAAATCGCCAACATGAGGCTCTGTGAGCTCCGCATCGGTGGTGCTGAGGAAAATGAATTAGTCGAAGAGTTCGTGCAGCGTGTGTTACACTTGCAAAACGAATTTTCCAGTTCCCGTTAAGTCATCGGGATGAACCATTGGCTTATTTAAACCCCGAAACAAACTTGTGTTGCGGCTTGACTGGCCTTTCCATCTTGAACTGGAAGAGATACCCTCCCAAATCGCCCTCCTTGTCCTGGGCATCTATGACGTGATCGAAATCCGTGTGTTGTTCGTGAGCAGTGGTGACGAACAAAATATCATCATTGGCTCCGCCCACTGCAGTGCACGTCACCTTGTGTGCTGGCAAAGTGTACTTTCCATGGACGGTTGCAGAAGTGTCGTAATGGACGACGGAGCTGGTGCCGAAGACTGCATGGAAGAACTGCCCGTCGCTGGTGAATGTAAGCCCATCTGGCTCGGGGCTGTTGTTCCCAGGGAACACGTCACGCATGTCAATCAAGCTCTTTCTATTGGAGAGTGTCTTGGTGGTGTTGTCATAGTCGAACTCCCACACATTCAAAGAGAGCGAGTCGGTCCAATAGAACTTGTTCCCGTCTTCACTGAATGCAAGCCCATTGCTAATCTTAGCATTGTCCACCATCAATTTCACCGAGTGGTCCTTGCAATCAATGCGGTATAAACAACCTTCGGCAGAAACACCTTCGGACGTTGCAATGGGGAAATCATTCATGAGGCCGATCCACAAGTTCCCCCATGGGTCGATGATTCCATCGTTGGACCGGAGCCGGGCAGCACGTTCACCATTCAAAGGGTAATCGATGAAATACTCAACGGTGCCTTTTTTGAAGCTGGCCATGGCAACGCCTTTTTTGCAGCACACCAAGATGAGGTCTGGGTCCTGCGTGAGGCCAAGGGCGCCGATGGACTCGCCGGGCTCGCGAAACGTCACCACCTGGTGGTTTTCGTGCGGGGTGTCCAAAAAAATGCGGTGGAGCTCGGCCTTGATGATGTCGACCCAAAGAAGCGAATTGTTGGCCTTGTTGTAGGTGATTCCTTCCAAGAGCCTTCCTCTATAAGAGGGCAAGAGGATCTGCGGTTAGTGATGATGTTTCATTGGGTCATGTTTTATAGGGGAATTGCACACATACATTTGACTGGTCTCCAGAAACGTGGTACATGACTGGTGTAGGAGGAGTAGGAGGAGTAGGGAAGAGGAGTAGGAGTGAAGGAAATAGTGGGGTTATGAAGTTTCGCGGCCCAGGAAGGTATCGCGGGGGAATTGCCTGCGTTAGCGAGTTAATTAGAGGTATTTGAGGAGCAATTCAAGAGGTACTTTGAAATGTATTTTAAAGGTATTTTGAAAAGTTTTTGAGGAGAAATTAAACAGAAAAGTAATTAAATATTAAGTGATAAAAAGAGATTTTAAATTAGCTGTATATTTATGTGTGGGGGAGTGGAAATTGTATGTAGTGGAAAGTGTGGAAAGTGTGTAGTGGATGGGAGGCGGAAGAGTACCAGATTGGGACATGGGCGCATTTTTGCTAGTGCTGGTTCCAGGTTTTGGCGAGCTCAATCATGGCCTCGCTATTCATCAGTGCATCCACCACCTCGATCGGCACCTGGTTCTCCGAGTAGTCCTTGCGCGCCAACGCACCCATGTTTGTCTCGGTAATGAGCCTTAGTTCAAAGTCGAGCGTCGCGTCGCGCTGCAACATCTCGTTCCACGTGAAGAGAAGACTATCCCATTTGCGGGTGAATGGGTTGATGTCGAGGATGGTCACGGCCTCGTGCGGGCTGGGGATGTAGATGTCTGCAATGTACGACTTCAAGGGGAACGACGAGCGTTGGAGCACGCGTTGGTGGAACTTGGTGATGGTGGAATGTAGCTTTTCCTGGATGCCTTGGAGAAACTCATAGTGGTTGAGGTCTCGCTGCGACACTGCAATCACCTCGTTGTCCTTGACGAACACCCGGAACTCAAGTGCAGGATTGAAGTCGCTGATCCACTTTTTGATCACGAGTTCCGGTGCAATTGCCATGGCCTCGCTCTTGTCTTCACATTCGTCGTAGATGTGCCCGTCCAAATCATGAGCTATGTGATCCGATGCGTTGAGGAGAAGATAAATGTCTCCATTGCTCGTGCACCGGAGCGAGTTGTTGATGAGAATCCACTTGGCGTCCTTGGGCGCAGACCAGTTGAGCTTGACCGTCACGGCCTTGTACTTGGAAAGGACACTTTGGACTTTTTGGTCGAAATCCTGGAATCCTTCACATGGGTCGTTTTCCTCGCCCTCGTCCTCCCAGTCGCTGTACTCGTTGTCGCTGTTGGGGGCCACTGTTTCGGGCAATTTGGCCTTTGGGAGCCTTATACTCTCACTGTTAAGGTACGTGATGAAGGCATCAGGCACATCTTTTAGAACTACTGCGTCTGGAGTGTGGTGGGGGAAATGCTTGCTCCAGTTTGAGTACGAGCACTGGTTGACCTCGGAGCTGGTGATCTTCAAGTCTCCAAAGTAATGGGTATTGTCTTTGGTCATGTAGAGTAATCAGTATCCTAAGTAATCAGTATCCTATTATTTGGGACATGTGCGATGGGACCGTCGCACCCGTACACCACAACTAAAGGTGTCGAACCCTAAAAGCCAAACCAATTTAATCCATTTTCAATTCTTCAAGAATCATTTCTCCAAACCCTCTTGTCATCAAATCCACTGAACTAGCAGGGGTTTCGAGAATATTTGGCCCCGTCACGTGAGCCTGGTCACGCGCACCCTCAGGAAAAAAACCGAAAACCTACTCCAAATCCATTCACCACTCTACACATAATGGCCATGGCTAAACTGCAAACAGCGCCTTCAAACGCTACCTTCAAGGATAAGGAGAAGCCGCAAGAGGTCAGAAAGGCCAACGTGCTCGCGGCCAGAGCAGTCAGCGACGCCATCAGAACGTCCCTAGGCCCCAAGGGAATGGACAAGATGATCAAGACAAAGAAGGGCGAGATCATCATCTCCAACGATGGTGCTACCATCCTCAAGCACATGGCTATCTTACATCCCGCCGCCAGGATGTTGGTGGACGTCAGTGCGGCCCAGGATGTGGAGGCTGGAGATGGTACTACATCAGTGGCGATTTTAACGGGCTCTCTTTTGGGTGCAGCAGAGAAGTTGCTCAACAAGGGGATCCATCCAACGCTTGTGGGAGAGTCTTTCCAAAGAGCTGCCGCCAGAGTTTGCGAGGTGTTCTTGGACATGTCCCACAAAGTGTCTTTGGATGACAGAGACGTGTTGATAAAAGCGGCATCCACCTCGCTTTCCTCCAAGATTGTTTCTCAGTACTCGCTGTTGTTGTCGCCTTTGTCGGTGGATTCCGTGTTGAAGGTGATGAACGAGTCGCAAACCAATGTGGACTTGAACGATATCAGACTCATCAAGAAGGTGGGTGGAACCATTGACGACACCGAGTTGGTGGACGGAGTGGTGCTCACGCAAAACGTGTTAAAATCCGCCGGTGGACCTTCCCGTATGGAGAAAGCAAAGATAGGTTTCATTCAGTTCCAACTATCTCCTCCTAAACCCGACATGGAGAACAACGTGGTGGTCAGTGACTACAGACAGATGGACAAGATTCTTAAGGAGGAGCGTGCGTACTTGTTGAACATTTGCAAGAAGATCAAGAAGTCCAAGTGTAATGTGTTGTTGATCCAGAAGTCGATTTTGCGTGATGCCGTCAACGAGTTGGCTTTGCACTTCTTGGCCAAGTTGAACATATTGGTCATCAAGGATGTCGAGAGGGATGAGGTCGAGTTCTTGACCAAGGCATTGGGTTGCAAGCCTATTGCAGATGTGGAGAACTTCACCGAAGACAGATTGGGCTCTGCTGACTTGATTGAGGAGATCGAGTCTGCAGGATCCAAGATCGTCAAGATCACTGGAGTCAACTCCAAGACCACCAAACCCACTGTTTCCGTGGTGGTGAGAGGTGCCAACCTGTTGGTGTTGGACGAGGCCGAAAGATCCATCCATGATGCACTCTGTGTGATCAGGTGTTTGGTGAAGGAAAAGGCTTTGATTGCCGGAGGGGGAGCCCCCGAGATCGAGGCTGCCAAGGTGTTGGACAAGGAGGCCATGCAGTTGAGTGGAATCGAGCATTTTGTCTACAAGGAGTTTGCACAGGCATTGGAGGTGATCCCCACCACGTTGGCCGAAAACGCCGGCTTAAACCCCATCAGCGTTGTCACCGACTTGAGGAATAGACACGAGATGGGCGAGAAGAATGCCGGGATCTCGGTCAGAAGATCTGGAACCTCCAACACATTCACGGAAAACGTGTTGCAGCCTACTTTGGTCAACACCAGTGCCGTGTCGTTGGCTGCTGAAACCGTCAAGTCGATTTTGCGTATAGACGACATTGCATTCAGCCGTTAGCTATGTATTCTAGTGATGAAGATAGAGAGACCAAGTGAGTATAGAGATGACTATAGAAATGAGTTCCAGGTGAAGTAGATAAGTGTAAAGATGTAAAGACTCTATTACATGAACGTATTCTATTCCCAAGATATAAAAAAGATGCCCCTAAACAAGCCTGACCGAGCGAGAGAGGTTCTTCTTGATACCCGTCTTCTCTCCCTCGTACGGACCTCTGTTGCTGTCGTCGTAGACTTGTCTGACGGACTTGAGCTTCTTCTGCGCCTTGTCGTACTTCTTTCTCTTCTTGACTCTGGCGTTTCTGTTTTCGTTTCTCTTGTGCGGCGTAAGACCCTTGTTCTTGAGAATCTGGAAGTTCAATGCACGCTTGCCATCCTCGCCAGCCACCTCCAGCAACTCGGCCAACCGGCCGTCTCTGGCTGCATCCTTGGCCAACTTGTGTGCAGACCGCCGGGCGTCTTTCTTGGACGTTTTGGCGTTTTTGATGTTTTCGTAGTAATCTGCTGCGTCGTCGTTGATCTGCTGTGCAAGTTCGTGGTCGGACTCGTCCATATCTTGAGCATCCAACGAGTCGCCCAATTGAGCCTTGTCCAAACCCAAGCCTCTCTTGCGGGCTTCTTCCGCGAGCCGCTGTTGACGCTCGAAATGTCTTTCTCTGTAAGGTAAGTCGGAGTCTCCGTCGAACTTGTCTTTCTTGGCGTTTTTCTGCGCTGCCTGGTCGATCTTGGACGTGTAGAAACGAAGCGACTTCTTTCTGCGCTCCTTGTCCTCCTTTTCCACGGAGTCGGGGGTTTTCGTCTCGGTGTAGTCGCCAGAAACAACTGCTTTGGGCGTTTTGATGGTTCTCTTGGACGAAACGTCGATCTCGAGGTCTTCGTCCTGGTCTTCACTCTCAGACTCAGAACCACTGGACTCTTGCTCGGAATCTGTTTGTAGTTCTCCCAGAGAAGCAAGATCTTCCATATTGTCAACCTCTTCTTCTTCTCCTTCAACTTCTTCGCCTGTGGCTTCCACATGGTGTGCTCCAGCTTTAGGTGCGTCTGAGTTCAACTCCTTGACTTGTCTCCAGACTTCTCTGGTGCTGAGGATGGACTCCATGACCGGGTTCTCCTTCATGGAAAACTGCTCGCGGCTCTTCAACTTGTCGGCAAAAATGGCCAAGTACGAAGTGATGGAACTCAAGTATGCTGATAAGGCCACGAACTTGGCCTGCACAAGCTCACTGGACGTGGCCTGGGCCCGGAACGTCTCCAACTGCGGATGTAAGGAGTTGAATTCCGTGACAAGCGGAACAAACTCGGGGAACGAGCCTTGCAAGTGTTTTAGCTTTTCATCGTCGTCCAAGTCGTCCAAACTCTTGTGCTCTTCCTGTGCATCCATACTGATGGCTTCCTCCTTGGAATCATGGGCCTGCGCTTGTCTTTTCCAGTCTTCCATCATATCTTCATCCACGTAATCATCCATCTGGAGCTCCTGGATATGCTTTTTCTGCTGCCTGAGGGCTTCCTCGGCCATCCCATCTTCATCTTCACTGAGGTCGTCTCCACCGTAGTAATTTCTCTTGGATCCCCATCCTTCTTCATCCTCATCTTCGCCTTCACCTTCACCCTCTTCGCCTTCCTCCTCGCCTTCTTCCTCGTCTTCTTCTTCCTCGTCTTCGCTTAAAGGTCTGTGCTCGTGTTGAAGAGTCATGACCTCTTCGTCATCCAGGAAGTCAGCAGCCCGGCCTTTTTGGCCGAGGTACCCGCCGGCCTGGTCTAGCAAAATCCGTTCGTTTCTGGAGTCGAACGCGTCGATCTCGTTCTCCGATAAATCGTCCATTGTGCTTGCTTAATACTGGCAGGCTAGTTTTATCTCATCGCTTTTTCTGTGCCGGCCGTGCGGAAACCGGACTGCAGACAAGCCCGCCGGGGACCTTTCCGAAAGCCCTATATAAGCTCAAAAAAAAATCAGGTAGACCGTTTTATACTATAAAATTAATGAGACGGCTCGTTTAGTCTTGAGAATGTTATTGAGATAATTGGAAATTCAAAGTACTCTATAACTATGGTCATGGCATATTATAGGTTATGAGCCTGCGCGGTCTCCATGCATCGCATTCACTAAGCACCCTTCTATTCCACCTCTACTACCCGGTCATGTCAAATAGACTAGAATCGTTAAAGTCAGGCAAACCGGCCACCAAGCCAGGGCTCAAATTCAAGCCCAAGACCGTCGCCCGGAAAAGCAAGGAAGATAGAGACAAAAATGCCCCCGACATCAAGGCTGAAGAAAAACCCCGGCTTCAAAACTCTTTAAGAGGTAGGGGAGGTGCTAGAGGAGGTAGAGGCGGTGCCCGTGGCAGAGGTGCCTCGTATGCCGGCACACATGTGGTTTCGGCAGGACCGCTAGCCATGGGGTCGGTGGGGATGGGTAACGGAACCACCACGTCCAAGACCGGCTTGACCAACGATAGAATCTACAACTCAGGGGAGCTGCGGGGCTCTGCCTTGGCGGGAATGAAGCTCAAGCCCAAGCAGTACTCGGAAGCAGGCTCTGTGGATGCAGACTCCAGTGACGAAGACTCGTCTACTCGCATCAATATGAACAAAGAGTATGCGTTTGAGGAGGAGGAGACCTTGCTTTTCCCTGTTCAGCCCGTCAAGAACCTTGAAACGTTGGTGGAGCCGGATCTTGTGTTGCAGGAGTGGTCCAAGCCCAACTCCAGGGCCCAGACCGTGGAGTCCGTCAAAACTGAGCAGTCGGACCTGGTGACTCCAGAAGTGCCTGTTTCCGCTGCCCCTGCTGCTGTGGATGAGAAATTGGTTTGTGAGGAGCAAAACAAAATCATCGATGACCAAAAGAGTATAGTGGACTTGGTGGCGGCCCAGTTGGAACACTTGTCCACGGATGCTGAGCCAGAACCTTCTCTGGATTACTTGCTTTTCCAAATGCCCAAGCTTCACTCGGAAGAGAGCCAGCCGGTGTCGGAGTCTGTATTTGCTAGTGAAAATACCGAAGCGTTCCAGGGCCAAGTGGGAAACATCAACTTCCACAAGTCGGGCCGCATCACCTTGACGTTGCTGGACGGCTCTGTTCTTGAATGTGCCAAGGGCACGACCCCGTCTTTCCTCCAGGAACTATATGTGATTGACGTCAACAAGCAAACCGACGAAGATGCAGCAATGCTTGACGCCGAGGGCCAGAAAATCGGCGGAGACATCTACAGACTCGGTGAGGTGACCGGCAAGATCGTGGCCACGCCATATATTGCATGAAGCACATAAACATTACATAGAACGATCAAGTTGCCTCCCAGCCACTTCCGACTGTGCTACCACTTCTGGAATTACCATCACTACTGGACTCACTACCACTACTGGACTTCTTTCCGCACCTTGGCACCAGATTATCACTTTAACTGGTGCCACTGATCTTCTGGTTTTCAGTCTCCGTATCCCCACTAGTGCCATACACAATACACCATTCACCATACACAATAAATCCACACCATGATTCAAGAGCTAAATCATTTATTCGTAATTCTAAAACACGGTTGGAACCTTCTACTAGCTTCTTCAAGATACTCTCGGGCCTTAACTTCCTAGCATACAGTGGCCCAAGATTTTTACTGGAGTAAGCTTTTTATCAAAAATAGCCAATTTATTATATTCGGTAGAGATTACTATTTTTAGTAACATTTAGTCTCTACTAGTATCATGGTGTAATTTCGTACGGCAGTATCAGAGTAATACCGTGTGTCCTGTGTACAAGCCATGGCGATTTACTTGGGATTCTCTTTTGTTTCATACCTAATAGGGATTAAATATAACTGTTCAGAATAATTAAAATGTACACTCGAATTGTAATCTCATAATGTAAACTCATAATGTATATTTTTTTTTAGGTGAAGTTCCGTGACTCTAGTTTCTCATACATCTGCTCATTTCTTCAAAAACGCGAGTGAAATGGTGCACTAGTAATAAATACATACAACCGTCTAAAATCCAAAAAATATTGAAGAAGTGGAAAATTGGTATAGTTGATGTTCTTAACGCTTTGTCTAATGGAATTTTCGTAGCTTCGAAAAAAATACCGTGTAGTCTTAGCCAGAGTGCACACTGTGTAGTTTATAGGATTACTTCTTACTTCTCGTGACCAGTAGTTACTACCTATGCTACTACGATTCGAGTCCCTTAATCACGTCTATTTTTGTGCTCTATTCACTTTTTTCACCATCTCTCTTCACGCACTAATTTATGTATGCTTTGCTCGACCAATCATTTGTCCAGTGTTGATCAGTTGTTAATCAACCTGGCAGTCAAGGCTTCCAAGTCCTCAAGACTCTCTGGAGCATCAAGCTCAACAACCCCACCTTTATCTTCGTGTGCATCGGCTCTCTTCTGGTCGAACCATCTAGGCTTCTTGGTCTCGCGCTCGTCTTCGGAGCCCAGGGACTCGAGGTCCTGGTCCAAGTTGCCCGTGGCCAAGGTGACTCCGTACCCTTGGTCGGACTCCGACTCCGACTCCGACTCTTCCTGCGCCCGCTTTTCGGCCTCCTTTCTCTTGCGCTTCTTCTCCTGTCTCTTCATCCTGGCCACTTCCTTATCGTCCAAGTCGGCATCGTTCATGAGCTGCGTTTCCCGAAGAACATACTCGGCCTTCTGCTCCTTGGCATCTCCATGCTTCTTAAAGTCCTCTTCGTCCTCCAACTCGTACATCGGATGAGCCTGGCCATCCTCGTCAAACCTGAGCTTTGTGGGTAACCCATTCTTGGCCGATGAAAGCTTCTTGCTGAGCGCCTTTTTGGCGGCTCTCTTGGAAGAGTTGACCACCAACTCAGGGAGCTCGTCTTCCTTGAAGTCGTGGTCCTTTCTCTTGATGCTCATGAAATCATCCTCCTCGTCCTCGTCATCTTCGTCTTTGCGGAGCTTGGTGCCGGTCATGTTCAAGTACTGCTCCGAGAGAACAGTCTGGTTCTTTCTCTCGAACATCCGGTCGTATTTGGTCTTGACGGCCTTCTTGTCGGAGCTTTCTCCATCAGCGTCAGTTTGTTCCAAATCAAGCAATTTCTTGGACTGGTTCTTCTTCTCCTTGTGAGATTCGCCTCCCTTCATTTTGATCTGCGGAGCTCCAGGTAACCCAAGCGACTCGGCGTACTTTTGCGTGGGGAGCGCCTCCACGTTGAACACACTCTTATCCTTTTGAACATACACCGATCTGTAGTATGAAATGAACGCCCGCTGGCCCAAGTTCTTCATCTTTGGGTCCTGGAAGCATAGCGACTGCAACTGCGGCCGGATGGACTTTTTGTTCTTCTGCTTGATGTTCATGAACTTGGGCTCAATAGAATGGGCTTTCAAGTTCTTCAACATGGCCTCTTCCTCAGAGGGTAAAAGCATAAGCAATGACTTACCCGAGCGGCCAAAACGGGCACAACGCCCAACTCTATGCACGTATGTGGCTGGGTCTTCTGGACAGTCCACCTGGACCACCCACTCAATGGCAGGGAAATCCAAGCCTCTAGCCACGATATCCGTAGCAAACAAACAGGCCGACTGTGCATGAGTGAACTTGGCCGTGGTCTCTAGTCTGGTGACTTGTTTGTGGCGACCGTACAACTTGAGCAACGAGATTCCGGGCTGCAACGTTCTGAACGTTTCGTATGCGTATTGGACTTGCTTGGAGGAGGAAAAGAACACAAGAATCTTGCTTTTCAAATGCGACTTGATAAATGACCATAGCATGTCGAGCTTCTCGTCCAATGGAATGCGGACGTAGAATTGCTCGAGAGAATCGGGGGTGGATGACACTTGGTTGTCGGAAGAAACCCCGATTTTTCTGGGGTTTGTCAAGGAGAGACGGGCCAAATCCTTGACATTATCGCTTTGCGTAGCCGAGAACAATAGTGTTTGTCTGGTGGTGGGCAAGTGGCCCAAAATACTGTCGATTTGCTTTTTGAAGCCCATATCCAAACAACGATCCGCTTCATCCAACACAAGAGCCTGTAAATTATTGGTGTCCATTCCAACGGTTTCGTTTAAATGCTGGGAGATTCTGCCCGGCGTACCGACCAAAATGTTCATGCGAGCAACACGTTCTTTCTCGTATTGCACATCCTTTCCTCCAGTCACTAGACCTGCGGAAAAGGAGTTGTATTTTCCAATCTTCGTAAGCACTTCGAAGATTTGCACCGATAATTCTCGCGTGGGCGAAATGATCAACGCAGCCAACCCATCGTAGTCGGTGATCTTGTTTCTGATCAAGGACTCAATCACAGGCACCAAGAAAGCAAGGGTTTTTCCCGACCCCGTTTTGGCAGTGCCCATAACATCTTCACCTTTAAGAGAAGCCACGATGGTCTTTTTTTGGATGTCGGTCATAGTGATGAAGTTGGCCTCGTTTAAACCTCGAAGCGTGGCTTGAGTGATAGGCACATCAGCGAACTTCTGGAACTGTGAAAGGTCCAGCGTATCGAGTTCCTCCACCCGCTTCTCGATGTCCTTGAGCTCCTGCTCATCATTGAGCTTCTTTGTCTTGGCGTTGGGTTTTTTGCCCTTGTTGTGTTTCACCATGTTAGATATCGATGTGATGTGGTGAAGATGAGCAGCGAGAAAATTGTAATGCACCTGTCCTGCACACAGGCCCGCGTCGGATCTGGAGTCCTCCAAGACTCTTCTAGAAACCCCAGAACAATTGGCATTCCGGACTTCTGAAGAAATCTAGGATATATTCAGGAATTCGGAATGTATAGGATTTCAAAGGTCAAGATATCAGGATTGCAGGGGCAAAGTGCAGCACAGAATGGGGGTGGAGTCCCCAGTGGTCTTTTCTGGCTAGAAGTTGAGAATCTCTGCGTACTGTAGAGCCAAGTCACCAAAATGGTCCGGGTGGTTTTCATCGATCAGCTGTAGACACATGTTCCCAAGAGGAATGTCGTACTTCCGGGACAACTCATCGAACACGCTTTTCGAGTCGGCGCACATGACCTTCAGTTCGTTGACCTCGATCTGGATCAAAAAACCTCTGAAGTTTCCGTGGAGTGATATGTTGGCCGTACGAATCACAAGGTTCCCGTTTTCCAACTCGTAGCTCTGGCCTCCGTCTCCCTTGATGACCTGTCTCTGAGTCCATAAACTCTGCATTCTTTGGCCTATCATGTAGTCAAAAGAGTCGTTCAAGCCACTGGTGGCACCCTCATGGAGATGATGGTTTGGGATAGAAAGCTCTTTGTTCGTACTGACCTCCTCTTCAACGTGGTGGCTGACAACGGCCGCACTATTCTTATTCACTAGAGTCACACACGAGTCGTTGAGATATGACGGCACCCAAGTGTATAGATAAGAGTTTTGAGGGGCCGTGGTGGCCGAGTCAGCCAATTCCGGCGGAATCGAGTACACATTGTTGCGGAACACCTTGAAGGTGAAGTTCCATTTACCCTTCAAAGACGGGAGCTTATTGGAGAGTTCATCATGGAACTGTAGGATTGTCAGGGGCGTGGCATTGTGCACGAGCAAAACACTGATGTTAGTAATACTGTCTTGGCCCAGTTTGGGGGTGGTGTGGAAACATACGCTGATACCATTGGGGAAGATGTTTCTATAGTGGTGACAGATTGAGAGTGCACTCTCACTATTAACATTAACGATACGAGAGCCGCGCACCCGTGCACCTGGTTTGCACCCACATCGCAGGTTTTCACCTTCTCTGCGACCCTCATCTATACATGCTTATTGACCCACAAGGTGTGCTTATAGGCGCCAATAAACAGGGCCATGTTCTAGACTATTGCAAAGTGGTAGCGTACGGTGCGGGCACGACCGTGGCGCTCTGGGACCCCTTGGCTGCTTCGAAAAAGGGCGTTTACCAGACGCTAAATGCTCACTCTAAGGAAGTCACCTGCGTGAGGTTTCTCCCCGGCTCCGGGCTCTTGGTCTCCGCTGCGGAAGATGGCAAAATCTGTGTTTGGAAAAGTCACGATCCCGCCTCCCTGGCCTTTTCTTTGTACCTTAGCAATGACGAAAACACTCATGCTATCACCACGTTATGTGCAGTGGATAACGATCTTTTCATGGTGGGGGACTCTTCGGGGAAGATTGCGCTATGGCGTGTTTCAGATGACTTGGTTTGCGTGGATACTTTTACTGTCAAGAACAATTTTTACCCGGCATGTCTAAGCACACAGAAAATCGGAAACCGGTATATTCTTGTTGTTGGAGGCACGACCTCGAATTTATATGTGTATACATTTGGCACGAGCGGAGGGTTCGACCAGTGTGCAGTGCTCGCGGGCCATGAGGATTGGATCAAAAGCTTAGCCTTTGTGGAGGAGAAAAAGGGGCTGGAGTACATTTTGGCATCGGGCTCCCAAGACCGGTACATTCGCTTGTGGAGATTACGTCTAAATGAAGCTATCGACGACTCGGATGAGGACGATTCCAAGCTAGTGCTTTTGTCCAATAAACAATACAAGTTCCCCTTTGGGGAAGGGCGTGCTGCATTTAGCTTTGAGGCCTTGATTATGGGCCATGACGATTGGGTCACGGATCTCAAGTGGATCCCCGCCTCGTCTTCCAATAAGCTTCAGTTATTGTCCCTGAGTGCAGACACAGCCTTGATAGTGTGGGAGATGGATGAAGAGTCCGGGATTTGGGTCACAGCAAGCCGTTTGGGTGAAATGTCCATCAAAGGTGCGTCCACAGCCACTGGGTCTTCAGGAGGGTTCTGGTCTTGTTTATGGTTTGTGAACAACGAAAGCCAGTACATTCTCACCAGTGGAAGGACAGGAGCTGTTCGTGTCTACAAGTCGTCACAGGCCAATACCTGGGAGTCTGTTATGGGAGTCACGGGAGCAGTGCAAGAAGTCACGGATTTGGTGTGGTCCAAAGACGGCACTTATGTGCTCAGCACTTCTTTGGACCAAACAACCCGGCTCATTGGCCCCTGGGTCGGCCATAGGCCCGATGCAGACCCACAACAAAGAACCTGGCATGAATTTGCAAGGCCCCAGATCCATGGCTACGATATGATCTGCGCTGACAATATAAGCTCCACCAAATTTGTTTCTGGTGGAGACGAAAAGATTTTGCGGGTGTTTGAGATGACGCAGTCCATCAACAACCTTCTAAGCAAGTTCTGTGATATCGAGCCAAAGTCACAGGCCCTTCCGGAGGCTGCTTCATTGCCAGTTCTTGGGTTATCCAACAAAGCAGCCAATGAACAAATGGAGGCAGGCGAAGCACAACAAAGAGAGGAGGATTATGAAAACGAAGGCGAGACTAAACAGAAGGAAAACCTCGATTTGCTCCAGGATCTCGAGTCGCCTCCTTTGGAAGACTTCTTACAGAGGCACACACTTTTCCCCGAAGTGGAGAAGTTGTACGGACACGGCTACGAAATCACGTGTTGTGCCACGTCGCCCGACCAGGCACTCATTGCATCCGCATGTCGGTCCAACTCGTCCAAACATGCAGTTATAAGGCTATTCAATGCCCAGAAGGATTTCCAATTGGTGGACGAGGTGCTCAAGGGACATAACCTTACCATCACCAGCATGGAGTTTTCGAGCGATGGCCAATACCTTTTGGCTGTTTCACGTGATAGACAATTCTCCCTCTGGAAAGTGACCAATGGGGAGACTGGCGAGTTCCAGCTTGTGGAGTTGAACCCCAAGGCACACAGCAGAATTATCTGGGACTGCTCATGGGCCCCACTCATAGAAGGAACCAGTTCTTTCTTCGTCACCGGGTCTCGTGATAAAACCTTAAAGGCATGGAGCATGAAATCTGGAGCCCCTGTTTTGGCAGACTCCTTCAAGACCCCAGAGCCCATCACCTCAGTTGCATGTTTCCAGGACGGGCTCATTGGAGACTCGGTGGTTATTGCCGTGGGACACGAAAGCGGGAACATCTCCATATACAAATTCCAGGTCAAGGAAGAGAAGTTGGAAAAGCTAGAGGATTTTGCTCCGGGCATCATTCCAGCTCTGCGTGTGTCCAAGCTAGCGTTCAGCAAGAAGAAGGTGGGTTCCAGATTACAGTTGGCTGTGGGAAGCACCGATTCTTCCATCAGAATATACTACATTGAATAGAGATGCAGGATACGAAGACGATTAAGCATCAGGGAGTTTCATGAGAGAGTCAAATTTCAGAAAGTCAAATTTCATGAGAGTCAAATTTGCATCTTGATATTTTTTTTTGATTTTCATTGTCTTCATAATCTCATGGACTCCATAGTCTCTTGGGCACCATTTACATGGATGACCGTCTATAGCAGAGGCGCATGCACTGAAATATACAATGAAACCAGAATTTCCACACTCCAAATTTTTATTTTTATTAGACACAGCCTCTAAACCTTAGGGAATTCCATAACCTACAATTCCTAATTTTTTTGGGACCAGGACTTGGTGGTGCCAGGGTGTACCCCATGCCAGGTAGCAAGGTGGTAAGCGCACGACCCCGACCAGGTGCGCGTAACGAGCACAACCGACGTAGCCAACACATCTCCATACAATGGCAGACAAATTCCCCGAGTTAGACATTGAGGCTAGTGGCCAGGAAATCGACGGCGACTTCTTCTCCAGAGAAAAAGAGCTAGTCGGAGACGAATTCAAAACAGAACAGGACAACGAATTGTCCAGTGAGGAAGAGAAGGACGAGATCCTGGACTTCAAGGAGCAGTACCCAGAAGTGGGCACGGAGCCAGAGGAGCAGCCGGAGATTGTTGAATCGGAAGACGATGAATTCGAAGGCTTCTCGTCTTCAGCTCAAGCTGGTGATCAGCAGGGAGACTCCGAGCCATTGAAGGAGTGGAAGCAACGCAGAGACTTGGAGATTGAAAAGAGAGAGAGTGCCAATGCCAAGAAGAAGGAGGAGATCAGAGCCGCCGCCCAACAAAGCATTGACGATTTCTACGACAACCACAACAACAAGAGGGAGCAGCAGAGCAAGCTGGTGTTGAAGGAGGAGGAAGCCTTTTTGGCCAAGAGAGACGACTTCTTGAAAAGAGGCACCTTGTGGGACCGCGTGAACGAGTTGGTGAGTGAAGCGGGTGAAGTGTCTGGCGGCGACCGGGACAAGTCCCGGTTCAAGGGCTTGTTGACCAAGTTGAAAGGAAAAGAAAACGTGCCTGGTGCAGGAGGATTCACCAGCTAGACAACTAGATAGGGCAATAAACACATACTAGAGACACATCTATTTAAAAAGGCGTAATACTAGATATGTATACTTTGATTAGACTTGGGTGAAGTGAATTATGGACTTAGTGCACTATGCGTTTCATGACTCTAATGAGTCGATCGCCTTGCAACTGCTGGCAGCGATGTTTAAGTGGCCCGTCGCCATTGATGCTGATGTAGTCTTGAAGATTCATGAGTTTCCACACCAAATAGCACATAGAGGCCGCTTCAATGCGTTGCCATGTTCCCACTTTCAAGATGGTAAACCATGGGTGATTTTCCTTTAAGATACGCCACTTGGAGAGGACTATGATGCGCAAGAAGTACATGTTGATGCCATTGTAGAAGCTCACCAGGAGTTTTCTAGACTCAGCGACATCCTTTTGCTGCGTGTTGGAGACAAGAGGCAAGTTCTGGGTGGATATGGTTGCAAATGCAGCCAAAAAAGCAACGGCTTTAATGTAGTTCTTGGTCACATTTTTCATATTGGACACGTAAAGCTTGTGGATGGCCGGGATGCGGGTTAGCATGGGTGCAGTCAACGATAAAAGCAACATCGATAGAAGCGATGGCTTGTATAAGAAATTTGCAATGGAGTTTGCTTTGTGGGCTGATGTTTTGAGGTATCGAGTCACTTCAGTCTTGATATCGGCCCCTTCACGCCATCCACCAATGACCAGAGGAGCAAGGTTGGCCAATAGAATGTAGACCCCAAGATAAGCATTGTGCCTAAGGTAAGCCAGCAAAAGGCCAGGCCAGGAAACTGACTGGAAGTTGACGCCCATGCGGAAATTGATCCAGATGGGGTCCAACAAGTATGTTTTCAACAGACTGGAGAGGTACCGTTGGTTCAACTTGTACCTGGTGGGAGTCAAGTAATTGGACAAGATCTGGGCGTAGATCAAGGGGAAAAGCACATAGTGTTTGCGTTCGTAGAGCCGTCTCACCCAAGGCGGGTAGCTATCGAGCTTGAAGTATTTGGCTGACGATGGCGACACCCTGAGCGCCGAGCTGGGAGGGTTCAAGAACCCAAAGTACCTCTCACATAGGTACAACGACACGTAGTCCTTGGGGATGTTGCGGTTTGCCGAAGTGGCTGCATAGAGAAACGCCACCGAGACAGCATTGGACAATTTGTTAAGGCGTCGCTGGCGGGCCTTGTTATTGGTATTATGGAAGTATCTGGTAAGGAGGGCCCGAACCCACGGGTTTGCCGAGAGGAACGCAGTCCATTCGAGGGGTTTCTTGGCCTTGATGAGTAATAAGAAAAGCACCCATTTGGTGGCTTTTTCTAGAGACCGGTGGAAGGCCTGGGCGTGGAGTTGGGCGTCCATCCTTGGTAAGTGTGGAGAGGTCAATACGCGCATCATGGCTACCTCTATCCTCGGTCCTGCAGGCTCGAGCGACTTCATGCACCCAAGGTTATGTCAAGTCCTACTACCATTGTCTTCTAGGGGTACGAGATAAGTCTACGCTTCTAAGGCGACCGTTTTCCGTTGCTTTTTTCAATGTCTTTTTTGTAGCAGTTTTTTAAGTTTTTTAGAAAAAAATCTCGTATCATTGTTTGGTGTCTATATTTCCAGCTGCTGAGGCCATTGAGTGTACTTTCCAGGACTCTTTTTCACGGCCGAATTTCAATCAGAGCCAGATTTAAATGGTCAAATATCACGTCTACAATTTTCACAACTTAAAAAACTTGTTATACCTGTGAAATGAGGGATTTTGGCTTAGGTATGAGGCCGTTTATGGTCTGGCTCGAAAGAAGAAGCCGGAATATGTACACATTTGATTTCAAAAAACTCCAATACTAAAGCATAGCTTATGAAGAACGCATATATTAAGCAGTGCCCGTTTAAAGGGTCTAGCTAAGTGCACCGGCTTTAAGTGCCAGAACTACCAAGGGAAACGGAAAATTGGTATTTTACAATGAGCTGAAAACCCGTGAGTTTTTGGAAAGTGATGGCCAGGACCTCTTATACATTACGGGATGAGTCTTGGAAAAATATTAAAACAGCTGCCATGGTCATGTACATTTTATTTAGTACGTGACAAAGAACGGGATGAACTGTTAATTTAATTCTATGGATCATTTGCATCGGAATTCAAGACAGATCGTAAACGGATTTCCCCGAGAAGTATGTCTTTTTTGGCTTGGACTTGGTGTTCCACCTGATCATATAAACTAATGGTCCAGATCATACTAAATAAGATTCATATACACTATTAGACAGGACATGTATTGTAGACAGGACGTTTTAGCAACCAGCATCTCGTCAGACATAGAACCTTTCTCTGGACACCAGATTAGATGCAGATTTCGTCGTAGACATGGTGATTATCAAGAAATTACAAGTGGCCCCGAATTAACTGCATGATGAACCGGATAGTGCAATCCAGAAAGGTCCAAGTAGTGTTTATATACAGGTAGCCTACTTCCCCCAAGAAGACATAGACAAGAAGTTGGAAAAGAGCCTTGACGAGAAGACTCAATGATTTGTTTCACGTCCGAAACTCTAGTTCTTATAAGTATATAGGATTTCAAAAGTACACAATAGTGGACAGCCTACAATTGGTATAATTCTTAGTATAGAGTAGTACTAATAGTTGCAGGTACTAGCTTCCCCATTGCAGCAGTAGACAGTAAATTGCAGTATGGTAAAGGTACTAGTACATCTTAGACTGGGCGTGTATACACTATTTTATAGTCTATACAGATTATACAGATAATTGTATGGACTACCGTATTAATTAAACAGACAATAATACAGACTATACTGATAAGCTATGGGGTTTGGGAAATTTTATGACCGTTGATACTTGGACGCGTTTTTAAACTAATTTTTTTCTCTTTCGCTTAAGTTTAAAAATTTAAACTTAAGCTTTTTATAAGGAGCAAAAATCGGGATTTTTAACGCATTTAGCTTGAATATATACTTATACTTTAAAAACTAGAATTGCTTCTTCTTTTGTATATAAAAATTTGTTGTCTATAGGATTATAACATTAACTAAGCTTTAAAAAGAAATTGTACGACTCGATGATTTCTATGGTACTTAGACCAGACCAAGGCGCATTGTGAGTTTGGTGCGACTGATGGTGCGACTGATGGTGCGGTCCAGGTCCACTATATTATATATGGGGAACGGACCATGGGTGTCCGAACCCCCAAAAACCAATCCAAGCGTCGATACATAATATCCTTTTTGGCGAAACATCAAGAAAAATGTCCCAAAACATGAAACATGAATTATTAATAAAAAATTAATGTAAGGTGTATAAATTCCTCAATTCTTCCCTCACTGGTCTCACCAGTTCGCACTTTTACCCTAGTCTTCAGTCCTCACCACCATATTCCACACCGGCCATTTTCTCAAAGCTTATTGAAGCACACACGGTGTCTACAATCCAGAAACCAAAAACCTTCAGCCCATCCAAACCACTTCTCTAGTATCAATTATTTCCATTTTATCAATTATTATTAAGAATTTTATCGATTATTTCATTAGTCTTTTGTTTATTAAGTTAATTAAGTTCATTAAGTTTATTGAGTGTTTATAAGAATTTGGTTTGTCATTGTCTTGAGTATTGTTCTAAATATTCGGTGGCCGGCTCTATATTTGGCGCATTGTAGTCGTGATCTGCCCCGAGGCCCATACACTCCCAAACATACAATCGCGGTGCCTTTCGCGTCTCCACAATAGTTCGCCTAGTACAAGCTCACACCACCTCTTCGTGCCCATGGATGCCTCCGACATAGGCCTACATACCAAGACAGACCGGCGCCCAAGCGTGGCGGCCTCCACGTCCTCCTTAGCTCGTGCAAACTCCATGAGCCGTGGCCTCAGCATCAAAACCGTGTCGCCCAGCTACCACTCAAGACACGTTCCCGATGCGGAACTGGCGCCCGCTTTGGCCAATGGCCGGGCCCGAAATAACTCTGTGAACAGCCACTCGACGTCTTCTAGTGCTGTACAGTCCCCAATACTTTCTCCTGGTGGCTTTGGGGCTTCTCTGGCTCCCGGTTGCTCTGAGTTGAAGACTTTTCATTCCCGTCGCAGCAGCACCAATCCTAGACTGGATTCAACATCCCAAAGCTCGGAAACTTCCCCTACGCATTATTCATACGGGCCCAAAACGCATCATAGACACTCGAGCTCCTTTGCAGCCGGAGGAAACTACGACTTTGCCCTTCCACCTGCGGCCGAGCTCTCAAGCCTAGATATCAACGAGCAGCTACGACTTTTGGCACTCAAGGAAATGTCCGTGGTGGAGATGAGAGACTCCATCGCGAACATGAAGACTAAGCTCCATGATTCAGAGTGTGATCTTGCCAACCTACGCCATTTGATCCAGAAATCCTTATATCGCGAGCTTAACCTCCAGCACCTGGCCACCCAGAGGACAACGCACAACCCCACCCATCAACCCGCAAAAGTCAGCCCAACTGCTCCTTCTAATGGTAATGGAGCTACTCCTCTTAGATCCAGCAACAAGCAAAACGAATCCAGAGGTGCCAGGGGCTCGGAGGAAAAGCCTCACCCTAGAGCCCCGGACCGACTGTCGAAATTATGGGCCAATCTCTCCAAGCCAATAACCTTCATCCAGAGTCTAGATCTGATGATCCTGAATGAATTTGAAAAGTCCATAGTCGGCGACTTGACGCGTGAAGCCCCACAGCATCGCGTCCGGAGAAACAGCCAAGCCCATCGTGGACAAAGTCATCAGGACCAAGATGAAAATTACCGCAAGCATCAACAGAACCAGAACCAGAACCAGAACCAGAACCAGAGCCACAATCAAGATCTGAATCATTACAAGAATAGTCTACACAAACAAGATCACATCGGTCAAGACCGCCAACATCATATTCAACACCAGCAACCTCTTGCGAGTCGAAGGGGGCAGCAGTTGGACGAGGCACGTTCACACCAAACCCGAGATATCGGCAAAAAAGACGCTGACGATATGTTCTATGCGGTGTCCAACTCCCTTTGGACGTTTGTCAATGAGGTGAAAACGAATGTGATTTCTACCATCAACGACAACGCAGAGCACCTAGTGCTGCCGCCCAAAAGCCCGCTGCCTCATGACGACTCGGAAGAAATGAATTTCTCGCCGCTCAACTATGACGTCGAAGACCTGGCGGAGTTTGAAAAGATCGGCGACGATGAGGAAAGCATAGATCTTTCCATGTACGCGCCCATGCGTCGCAAGAAGTAGTCCATCAGCCTTCCGATTCGTAAAGGCACATAAAAGGACACTTTAGCCGCTTACAGGAGATCTCAAAACATACTTGCATACTTTAACGCATTTTCTACAACCCTTGTAACCCTTTAATCATCTCCGAGTGCTTGAGGTCCTCGGCCTTCTTCTCCGATACGTCGCCAAGAGACCGCAAGTCTTTCAACAAGATATCCTTGAGCTTGTCGAAGTAAACGTCCTGCAACAAGTTCCTGACGTTTGTCTCGGACTTCTCTATGATGGTGCCCAAATTGACGAGGTGAGACCACTCGGCGGACTCAGCATCCGTGCTGAGAGTCTGGGTGGTTTCAGTTTGTCGGGTCAAGTTTCCCGATAACGACAACGAAGACTGCATGCTCTGCAAGTCCAAGATCACCGATGTGGTGACCTTGTATGTGGCCGAAGTGGAGCTTTCGGGGATCACCTCAAACACGTGGATAGCGTCCCACTTGCCGGAGTGATCTTCGGTTTGCTTCTTCAAAAGCACCACCCCGGCAAAACCTTCCTCAATGCTATTGGCATCCAAGTCCTCGGCAGTGTCCCACATGTACACAGACGACAAGCCGCTTCCCTCGTAATACAAGTCTCTGTAGATATCAAAACTCTCGTTTGCCTTGAGCTCCAACTTCCTCAAGAGACCAGAAGGGTAAGGCAGGTCGTCGTCTTCGGTGGGCGGATTGTACTTATTGGAGTGTGGCGAGCGGTACAGGTCTCCGTCCCGGTTATAGTCACAGCACAAGAACTCCTTGTTTGTTTCTGCACACGTCATGACCTTGAGAGGGGTGTCCACGGACGACAACAAGTCCTGGGCCAATTCGGCGGATTCCTCCGAGCGGTCGAGCTGGAGAAGCTGGCAAACGGAATCTAGATTTTTGGCCACATGCTTGGGGTCTAGGCGGCGCAACAACTCAAGCGAGCTGTCCAATCTGGTATCGTTCAGCATGGCGGAGGGAGCACTTGGAGTGGAAAGGAGTGGAGTGGAGTGGAGTGGGTCAAGTGCTCGTCTCAAGTGCGCGGTGCACGGGTGTAAGGCCCAGTCAAGCAATAGAGAATCCGGTACTGACGTCTACCAATACATTTACGATGCAATGTGAAGGTCAGAAATTTTTATTGGGTGTTCTATGTATGGTAGATATGGTGGGGGTGGTTTAAAAAACAAAAACCAAAAAAAAACCAAAAAAAAAACCAAAAAAAAAAAATATGTCAATCCGCCTGGAAACTATACACTGACTACTATAATTTCAGTATTATGGTATCCAGAGCGCGGCCACATCCATACATTAGCCACATAAATAGACACTACCAGATACACAAATGTACTCCATTGAAAACCTATAAATACACTACACCTATAAATGCACTATCTATAAATACACTATCTATAAATACACTATTGAATAATAAATACATTTTCTATTGCTATGTAGTTCGTGTGGATGAAATGTGTAGACTGTAGATAATATGGGACCTACGATGGAACGTACTGCACGCCCAAGCGAGGCGCGTTGATGACGATTCCAGTGATGATGCCCGAAATCAAGCCGGCCACAGGCAAAGTGATCAACCAGCCCAGGTAACACCAGATGACCATTCTCCAATTGACGGACTTCAAGTCCATGTTGCAAATGCCGACGAAAACAGTGGCGCCGACTGCACACTGGGTGGTGGACACGGGAATGGCCAACTGCGTGGCCATGACAACGGTGATGGCCGCGCCGAATTCGATTGCAAATCCCCGCGACGGAGACTGCAAAATCATCTTGTTTCCAAGAACACTCATGATTTTGTAGCCAAACGTCCACACTCCAATAACCAACGATGCTCCGGTGAACACAAGAATCCAGATGGGCGGCGTGGCCTTCAAGCTATGGTTCGACCAGATCAAGTAGACCGTGGATAAAGGCCCCGAAGCATTGGCAATGTCGTTGGCTCCATGCGCAAACGACATGGTGCATGCAGTGATGGCCTGGAGCAATGAGAACAAGTACTCGATGCGGTTATCGTAGAATTTCGAGCTGGCGTGCATATCCTTGACACTGTGGCCCAACACTCCGGAGTTGTTGACCTGGCTGGAAATGACATCTTGAGTGAATCCGTGGGACACAATAAGCCATAAGAGACGCGGCCACAGCTTGGGGCCGCTCTTTAGAAGCTCCCACCATTTTTCGCGGGTGGCCTTGGGTTTTTCACTCTCAATGGAGATCACTTGGTCACTGGAGCTGATGGATCTCTTGGTCTCCAAGTGTTCCTCCTGCTTCACCACGTCAATGTTCTCCTCAATACGGCGGCCTTTGTAGTAGTCAATCACCAACTCAACTCCTTCAGGAATAGGAGGAATATCGTCCACGGACTTGAAGTAGTAAACTGGTCCTCTGAAGACATCGTACCATTTCAAGGTCCAGTCCTCATACAAGGCAATTCTTCTGACCACTGGGAAAATAAAGATCATGTAGACAATGGTGGCCACGGACCCCACGCCAAAGATGGAGCCCACAGTAGCACCCGTGGACAAGTCATCCAACTTGAGCTTTGGAGAGCCCTTCCACACAATCAACATGGTCAACACGGAGAAAGTGATGAACACCAAGATGGGGATCAACATCAAGCCATTCTTGATTCCACGGCGAGTATCCTTGACTTCCAAAACACCAAACTTGATGATGAGGAAAACAATGGAAGAAAAGCATCCGGCAATGGCAGGTGCAATGAACCACGAAGCAACAATCTGGGCAAAGCCTTTCCAGCCCCAGATCACATGGTCAGCACCCTTGGTAGCAATCCCCACACCAATCACTGCACCAATGATGGAGTGGGTGGTGGAAACAGGCATACCGATTGCGGTAGCAATGGTCAACCAGATGGAAGAGCCCACCAATGCCATGGCCATGGCAAACATAAGCACCGTTGGGTCCAGCTCAAAAGTGTCTGTTTTAATGATCTTCTTTCTGATGGTATCGGAAACTCTATTTCCAACCAACACTGCTCCAAGAAACTCCATGATGGCAGCTAGAATCATGGCCTGCCAGTACTTCAAGGACCTGGACGACACCGAGGACGAGAAGGAGTTGGCCACATCGTTGGCTCCAATGTTAAAGGCATCCAAGAAGGCGAAGATAATCGCTATGGCAAAGATATAGTCGAACTGATGGTAAAAGCTCATTTATCTGGAGGATGTGTGCTGAAGAAAGGTCTTGGAGAGAGACATATGGAAGGAACCAGGGACATTTTAAATGGGGAGCTACTAATTAATGGGAAATTAGCAGGGCCACGGGTGCCAATTTCCGACTCTCGAATCCAGGTACCCCTTCTAAGCTGTTAGCATATGAAGCCTGGGTATAAGGCGAGTTTTTTTTCTTGTCACGGTGAGACTTGGGTGCAAAATGTTGCCCCGATTTCTTGGCGCGCACCTCGCAAGTGCTTGGCACTTCACGTTTATGGGCGCAACAATAAGGTTCCACATCGTCCTCTAGTGTCAGTCAATGGAATGTAAAGAATCTTTTATAATTTTTTTTTGAAACGGCTCAAAAGTCACCCTTAAAATATTACTCCCTGAAGCGTGAACTTCACGTCGACTCTCGTGACCGCTTACTATTTATGGACATACCCTATACTAGACTAAAAACAATGTCCTGCAGACAAGACCCCGCTGTGCTCACTTCTTTCCGTCATGACCCTCCCACGTGGTGGCTCGCTTATCTCGACGCTAATCTGCCTACCAGACTAAACAGGATACCCCTAAATAATTAGAGCATACCATCACTGGACAATTTGGATTCCAATCCACATAAAAAAAAATTATTATATTAACATTTTACAATTTCTTTTATATAATTTCTTTCCATGGAATTTATAGTAATAAAAAAATTGGGTTATAAAAATCTGTGTTTTGGTGGTGGAATTATTTTCTTGGGGTCTTTTTTGGTAATTAACTTTGGCTAGTGGTGCTTGGGCTCATGCGCGTTTTTCCTGGGGAAGGCTGAAGTAGTGTCCATTTTAGAGCGAGTCGGGGCCTCGTAGCCGCACTTTCTCCTAGCCAAATTGCCGAATCGGGCAATACGGTAAACTGCCTAAGTTTCGGTTCTAAAAAAATTTAATATATTTATGTACTTCGAACCGTGGCTGTAATTAAGTAAGCACTCGAGCCGATTGTAATTAAGTAAGCATAGCGTTCCGGGCTGTGTTTTAGAGGTTTTTCTTGGAGATACTTTGGAGAGGACCCCCGGAATTGCACCTCAGTTCTGGCACTCACAGTTATACCCGCCAGAGTAAGCCTTTCACATCCGAAAATAGGTCTCGGTGGTGTCCGGAATCTCAGCAACTCAAAAAACTTAATTTCACCACATTAACTCCAAAAAAGGGGGCTTTGCGTTGGGCTGTTTTCTGCTGAGGTCGCCGGGTGTACGGGTGCACGTTGGCAATTCCGGGGTGGTTCTCAAGGTGCTGTCTTGATTTATACCCAAGATTTAGGAGTACACTGTCTTTCATCTTATGACAATTTCCATTGGAAGGGATTTTCCAGGAAAACAAAGTAAAACTACTTTTTTCTGTTTTTCACTTTTGTCGAATTTAGTCCAAGTCAGTCTACTTGGTAACAATGCGATATGGGTGCAAATCCTCCACACCTTAGAGTACACTCCTAGTGTACAAGTCTACAATTCTACAAGTCACCAAATCTAAAAGTCACCAAGTATACTAGTCTACTCTTGGACCAAAATCCCATGAGTACTGTGTATGATTTGAGACGGAGTACTGAGATGAGAATGAGAGTATGTGCACTACTCAACGTTAGTGAATGAAGTTGACAGACACACTGATGGACTAAGGTCTATTATATAGACAGTTATAGATGTGGAGTATACTATGGACTTTAAATATGGATAGTCCATATTTGTATCGAAATAATAGGCATATATGGAGCTGGGTAAGTACATGGTGGATTATCGTAGACTATATTACTACACTATTAATTGTTACTTATTACAGTAGAGTTAGTATATCCAATAGAGTATAGATTGGTTATACTTAATGTTATCAGTTATGTATCATAAAAATTAGGGAGAAATAGAAAAGTGTATTTTTGTGTATCTGCTATTGGAGTATTCAGTACTGGGAGTAGTTACTATTGGAGTATTGAGTACTGGAGTATTTAGTACAGGAGTCTTGAGTGTGAGAGTGCGCGCGGCTTATGTACAGGAACAACTGGATGCCCTGAACATAAAAAAGGCACCATTTCTTGGTGTTTTTCAGGAATTTATTATCATCGCTATATTTTTGAAATTGTTAAATTATGAAATTATGGACAAATTGTCTATTGATCATCAAGACTATCACCATGAACACACATTTTTCTTACCAAGGGGTCTGGCTTTCCAAAAATCGCACTACTGGTTATAAAACGAATCGTGACCGGAAAAATTCCACCAAAACTCGCCACTAGCCTCGGCCAAAGTTAGTAGAAGTAATTCGCGTTCTCACTGAAGTATCAACGAATGACAAAGCTTTTCGACCAGACCATCTCTACTAAATTCTGTACAATATTTTTTTTCAAGAATTTCTTTTTTTACTTACTACTATTGTAAATCATTTCCAGCTGACTTAGTCTAGCCGTAAACAATCAGTACGAGTCTCGGAGTTTACTAAGGCACAGAATAAGTCACACTGCAAGGAGACAATTCCTCAGGAACCCAGAAATCATTTCTCCTTGATAATGGATATACGTGTATTTCTATACTTTTCAATACTTTTCTATACTTTTTATACCATTCTAATTTCACCGTCTCATTTTAATTGTGTCCCAACTTAAGTCTTTTACAGGTTGCAGCCAATCAGCAGTGCGGAAAAGAAGCTTAGGGGCCATCAGCGTCACGTGGTCTGGGGTCACTACTTTTCTCACCGGAATCTCGGAGGCGAGGATCGGACTTTCTCCGTCTACTTTCCTTTGCCCACACATTTATCTGCCGCTAATCTTCCCTAATTAATACCTGGACATTTCTATTTAACTATAAACCCATATATTCCAATGTTTCATTTATCTGCATCCATCAAGCTACAACACAGAGCCCTCCTGAGGCTCTTGTCGTTCAAGACCCTCCCCACCCCTAATGCAAATGCCTTAAAGTTCATTTCTCCAAAACACATCACCCCCTTGGACAACAAGACGTTTGAGTTCTCGTCATCCTTGGATGCCGTGCACTCGCCATTGGCTCTAAAAGTGTTTAAGCTTCTGGGCGTCAAGTCCGTCATGATCGGAAAAGACTTTCTTACCGTGAACAAGCAGGACCACATCAACTGGGCCAACCTCCGGCCCGAGGTGGTGGACTTGATGGATGAGTTCCTCACCAAGAGTAAGGAACCCGCCATTACTGAGGAGTTGTTGAACCAAAGTGATTCTCTTGCTGCATCCGAAGACGACTCCGAGATCGTCTCCATGATCAAAGAATTGATTGACACACGCATCAGACCTGCCATCCAAGATGACGGAGGAGACATTGAGTTCAAGGCCTTTGACGAGCCCACAGGAACAGTTTTCTTAAAGCTCCAGGGGGCATGCAAATCATGCTCTCAGAGCGAGGACACTTTGAAAGGAGGCATTGAGTCCATGCTCATGCACTACATAGAGGAGGTGAAGCAAGTGGAGCAGATCCTTGATCCTGAGGAGGAAATTGCTAACCGTGAGTTTGAGCGCTTGGAGGCCAGGTTAAGTGCTAGGGCCCCGGTACCTCCATACTCAGCTTCATCCTCCGCACCACCTACACTTTAGCTCACCACCTACACTTTAGCTCATCACATCATGACTTTATTTATCTCAATGAATGCATTTTTTTTAGTATTTACGTTTCTTTAGTATATACACTAGGTCTTCTTGTCTCTAGATGCTTCGTCCAACACATCACTGACTTGTTGCTTGATTCGAGCTAGATCTTTTGCACCCTCGAACCGAGCATTAAGTTCCTTCAATAACCCTTCGTCAAGACACTCTTTGCTGATCACCAACCTCACCTGATCAAATAACTTAGCAAGCCATTTCTCGGTGTAACGATGCCATTCTCTCGAAACATGGTTGAATCCTAGCACCATCCCCAAAGCTGCTATGCCCAATGCATTCTGAGCCTGTAGTCCCACCCAAAGATACCCACAAACCGACAAGAGTGCTAGTGGGAATTGGTAGTATACAAAAGCAGTCACCAATGAAGTGTAGACCACCGGCTGGATTTCCGAGGGAATCCTCACATCGATTAAGTTGGTCTTGAAAGATTGTAAAGGGCACTTGTTATGGGTGCGGTCTTTCTCGGAATAGTCGGCGAACTTCTGTTCCTGCAAGCGGGCCACAAGCTGGCCCTTGAGGTAGTTGTAACTGTCGATGCTCTCGGGCATGAAATGCTTGGCAAAAAAGTCCTTGAGAAGGTACTCCACGTTGTCATTCTTCAAGTAGAGCTGCCACCAGGGAAGTTTTTTCGAAAAGAAGGTCTTGGTGCGAGGGAAGAAGTCGTCCTGGAGCTCCCGGTGCATTTTGTTTGCTCCTTGCACCAACGTTTTAAGCTTGAGATCATTGTAGATGGCCCTGATCTGGGTCTCGGAGAGGTTGTTGGCTGCAATCTCGCTTTTGATAAGGTTGAACAACCATTCTTTCAAGTTCTCTGTCCGGGAGGACCATTGCAAAAACTTTATGAGTTCAATGATATTACTTGCCTGGTATGCCTCGAAGTATTCAGCCCCGGCCTCGGTCCCGTGCTTGTAGAATTCACCAATGCCTTGGTCCAACACTAGACTGTCGACTTTGATGATGTGCCTTGAAGTCTCTGAATTGGATAAGAACGAGACTTGGCTGGCCTCGGTGGACCGTGGCGTGAACTCTGAATTGTCAACCACGGTCAATATGATTTTCTTCTGCACTTGTTTGGGCAAAGTATCCAATAACGTGGACAAGTCCAACGTCACGTAGATGTAGAACAGACACACGTCCACTAGCTTGGGAATATCGGCCACGTTGTTGATTTCCAAGATCTGGATGTTGTTGGGCGTAGAGTCCAGCAGTGGAAAGAGGTTGGGGAACAGTGGCCGGGTCTGGCCATTTAACACTGGAGATGGGGCCTCGTACACATGCACTGTCCTCAGAAACGCTTCCGGGAGCGTATCAGCCCGCAAATTCTTATCTTCAAGAATAAGGTTGTTTTCAACCGGCGAGCGGTCCCGGATCCGGGAATACCACTCCTCACTTCCATCCGATAAGGGGTTGGAGAGTAGAGTCTCTATGAGCCTAGACGAGCGGCGGACCTGCTCGCTTTCATACACCACGCCCACCAAAAGACTTTGGGGATTCGGCGTATGGGTTTTTAGGCTGACGAACGATTCTATGTTGGAGCACGTGATGGTGTCGTAAGGGTACCACCGGACGTACTTCTTGAGACTCTCGTTGACCAGAGGAGTTTGGCGAGAGGGGGAAACAGCAAGCCGGCGGAGGGTGGAGTGAAACGAACGTGAAACACACCTGAAACGGGCATTGGATGCCGCAAGCGGTCGCCATAGCGGATGCAAATGCATTGTGGGATGCTGGATGCTGAATGGGTGGGACAGTGATCTTCTTGAGCGTGGGGCAATGATATTGTTAAGCGTGGGTCCGCGATACTTTCCAGGTCACGTGCGGCACCGACCTTCCATGCACTTAATATATCAGAAGATGGCATTTAATACTTTTCTTATTTACTTTTTATCTCCATTCATGGTCAGGCAATTCATTGTCTTTAATATTGGTCTTATATTTTATATTAGTCATAATTTTTATGTGTGTATGGTCAGTTTCTACTGGAGTACCACTAAATATCTATCGAATCCTCTCCACTTGGTCTTGACGATACCTAAAATCCGTGCCTCTTCAAAAAAGTCCTGAATTTGTTAAACTCTAAATCACCGTCCAAAAAAAAACAGCTTTTCCAATTTTGTTCCTCCTTTGGTCTGTCCGTCTTGTCTACATGTACTGTGACTTGCGGTGTCTATATGCCCTACAGTATCCATGTGAACTACAGTGCCCAATGGGACCCATACATTAAACTTAATACAAACTGAAATAGTTTTTTTTTTACATTATAAAGTTATTAGAATATATCTTAAACATTTTTAAAGAATATGTAACTTGTTTTTTTTACTGGGTACTATTAGCACTTCATAGAGAATTACCTCTGTTACACCTTATAAATGAACCAATTAAAATAGAACTTCTATTTGCAAATCTATTACTAGACTTAACAAACCCCGTAGTTAAATATCTTCTAAAATTTTGTACTGTGAATTTTTTTTTTTTCTATTCTTTTAATTCACCCCGATCACTCATTGTTCTAGATGTAAGCTCGAAGTGCCTAGGCATGTCTTCGCATATATTATGGTCTCCATATACCCAGCCCACAGGTCTCTCTCTCTTCTTTCTCATAAATTTCCAGTCTCAAGTGCTTTTTTCGTTTCTAACCAATTCTGTTCATGGCCTGTATACTATGTCTATTTATTGTATGGCTCCGACCTTTGCGTAGTCCTCACTTGATTATTCATTAAAGATGTTCAATGGATGCGCATCCTTTGTTCAGCCTCTCGAGCATTGATCGCGGGGCAGAATCCTCCATACGAGTTGCACTCGCGCGCAGTGCGCATTTGACACATTTCCCCGGATATCCCACCACTCCAGATTAAACGAAACAAGCCATGACGTCGTACTTGGCACGAGCCCGAGCTGCCATCTCCAAGAATAAACCTGCACATGTTCTTCGGAAGTATGCTTCGTTTATAGGCCCGGGAATCATGATCTCCGTGGCGTATATGGACCCGGGCAACTACTCCACGTCCGTCTCCTCTGGTGCCAGCTACAAGTACCAGTTGTTGGTGATGGTGTTTATGAGCAATGTGTTTGCCGTGATCTTGCAATGCTTGTGTGTGAAATTAGGTTCGGTCACGGGCCTCGACCTTGCGGAAATGTGCCGCTTGGCCCTCCCCTGGTGGCTCAATTTGTTCATGTACGTGTGTTCCGAGTTTGCCATTATAGCCACGGATTTGGCTGAGGTCGTGGGCACAGCCATTGCCTTGGAGATTTTGTTTGATATCCCGTTGATCTGGGGTACGTTTATTACCGTCCTAGATGTGCTCTGTGTGCTTGTCGCTTACCAGAAAGATGGAAACATGCGCCAGACACGTATCTTCGAGGCCCTTGTTTCCGTGCTTGTGGCCTCCACGTGTATCTGCTTTGTTTTGGAGCTCTTTGAGTGTGATTTCCCTAAAGGAGCTGGTGGCCAGATCCTCAAGGGCTTTTTACCCACCAGCGGAGTCATGTTCAAAGAGAAAAATGCGCTTTTCTTGAGTTGTGGCATTGTGGGAAGCACGGTGATGCCCCATTCCTTGTTCCTTGGCTCGTCCCTTGTGCACTCTCGACTTAAGAATTACGACGTGGCCCATGGAAATGTTACTGAGGATACCAATTCGGAAAGCGACACCACTGCGCCCGATCCACTCCCACGCACCTACAACTTGTTCAAGTCATTCTCGGATGGAACTAGCCTTGCGTCCAAGTATAAGCCTACATATGCTGCTATCAAACACTGCTTGAGCTACTCATACGTGGAGCTCATTTTCTCGCTCTTCATAGTGGCCGTTTTCGTGAACTCCGCCGTTCTTATCGTGGCTGGTTGCACGTTATACGGAAAGCCCGATGCCGAAGATGCTGACTTGCTCACCATATACGAGATGTTATCGCACTACATCTCCCCTACTGCTGGACTTATCTTTGCCTTGTCGATGTTGTTTTCGGGCCAGTCTGCAGGTATCGTGTGCACCATGGCAGGCCAGATCATATCGGAGGGTTTTGTCAATTGGACAATTAGACCATGGCTCCGTCGTCTTGTGACCCGAGTCCTTGCAATTGTTCCGGTGGTGTTTTTCATCAGTGTTCTTGGCCGGGAAGGCGTTCCCAAAATCATGAACTTGTCTCAGGTGATCTTGAGTTTTATTCTTCCTATTGTCACGGCTCCATTGATATACTTTACCTCCAGCAAAAAGTACATGACAGTGTACCATAAGAGTCTCAATGCAACTGAAACATCGCCTTTGATTTCGGACGCAACAAGTTCCAGTCAAGACGATGGCGAGTTGCAGAAAACCACCTTTGAAAACGGACCATTGCTTAATGCCGTGGCCATACTCACATGGCTCATCATCACCTTCTTGAACATTTATTTGGTTTACTTATCCTGATTAGAGTTTTGAAGAACAGAGTTGATTAGAGTTTTGAAGAACAGAGCTGAGAGATTTTGAAGAAATAGTGATGTTGTCCATTGTTTGTCTTGGAGGATCCACCATTCAATATCTAGGACCAACTATTCATAAAAGGATCATCATTTCTTAGAGGTGGTGTTGACCAGATTGGGAGCCTTGAGTTGAAAATGTTTTGCATTTCAAAATCACGAATATCAGAAAATCAACATAGAGGTAACTTTATGTCACTTGAGTTCATCACCAAACTAGTTCCAGTCCGACATAAAATGAAAATTCATACTGGAGCATGACGCGCCAATCTTGTTTGAAAGCATAGATGCTGCCATGAAACTCCACCGTTTAGAGCATTTAAAAAATTGACGAGAAAACCCTTACCCCAAGAAAGGCCCTCTATTGGTTTGGAATGTGTAGACTCAGGTTTTGGAGCGGTAACCTGAATAAGAAATTGTAATCCGGACCTCGGAAATGGGCCGCAGTTGCAAAGAATAGCCACGACCCCGGTCACCGCAGACACTTTTGACCCCAACGTAAAAGCGCAATTTTTCAGATTGTGATTATGAAGTTTGGTGTTGAGAAAGTTTTATTCCCGAAACATAACCATAGAAATTTCAATGATGAATTTTTGAGATTGGGGAAAACATTTCTGGGGATATATCCCATTTCATTCAGTTATTCCGAGAGTTAAGTGATTAAAACTGCAAAACAATAGAAAAAGATTGTTCTCGAAAAGGCTTGCAACATAACTCACAAGGCCACAACTAGATTTTTCACTGTGCTTTTGGGGTCATTATGGACCTTTTGGATCCCCAAAATGTTACAACGCATTTGTTGGTTTTCACTCATTTTCATAGTCTGAGTTCAAAAGGAATGAATATTCTTAAACATGGCTTAAGACTGAGGAAAGCCTTGGGAATGCTGAGAATATATGAGGTCCTTTGTCTAGAAGAAACTCAATTGATGCTTAGATGCAGTACCCACAAACAATGGGTCAACAAGTATAATGAGCTCTCGGCTATGTTTCTTCAATGGCCTTAAAGATAGTGCATATAATGAGACTCAACAAACAAAGCACTATATTATGAGGCCACACACACATATAAGTGAGTCGCTCAAGCTCAAGTCTATACGTGTGAAATCCACATTTTGAAGAATGAAACTGAACCAGCCACGTCGGTTATAATACAGACAGGCAGAGACACCCCCTTTTGATAAGTAAGGAAGTATATTGTAGGTTCAAGCCAAGTGTCTGAGTCAGGGTGCCAGGTGGCTTTAACATGCAGTATCAGAACGTCAAAGGCTTAGCTTCGAAATGGGCTGTGAAAAAAGTGTTCATGGGATTTGTCTAGAAGGCATGTTTCAATACTTTCAAGGCGTATCATATATCAGCATCTTGTGTGTAAACCAAAAAGTAGTCACTAGGATAATTTTTCACCCAGGGAAAATCCACGAACGGTATGCGAAGGCTTGGGTCTTTCTCCCTGATACATTTTGGACTTCTCTCAGTATTCTGTTCACATCCGCTTTGAAGAGTTTCAAATTCCGGGTGGGATTGTGTTTCGCTTTGGTTGGTCGGCTTCCTTCACCATTCACAGAATCCTTACTTAGATTTCCCAGATGAATCTAGTCGAAAGGACAGGCGCCATGGTTTCATCGGGTAAGTGTCCATAATCGAAATTATAAGGTTCCCTGGAAAAAGATAAATTAGAAGGAGGTATTGAAAGCAAAGAAAAAAAAGGAGTGAAGAGATTCAGGGAGACGGGGAGTCTCGTTTATAGACAATTTCGCATTTCTCACCCCGCCCGGTTTTTTTGCAACCACCAGCCATGCAGGAGTGGCGAGGTGCGAAATATATAAAGGCAGCGCATCCCCCCATGATCTGAAGCAACAATTAGAGAGAAAAAAAGGATACGAAAATGCGAAAGCTTGGTTTCATTGACTTAAAGTGAACAAGTGCAGTATTACTGGCTACTGCACATTGATTCTAACTACGACTCCATCTTACTAACACCTTGTGACTTGGTCAGTTTTTACTACTTCCGTACTCTCATAATAAGTACAGCCGACTCGTCAATTCTTTAATGCTGGTACTTGACTGAATGTATTAGGAGTGCAAAACTGACTGAGCAAAGAGACCATGATATTTACTTTTGACTGATGGGTGGGTCAAGTTACAAGACAATTGGCCTTCAATCAGAATTGTATCAATTGATCAAATACAGAGACATAAAAATCCGACTCTTTATCAATTGAGCCACTCTGCCTTGGAAAAGATGTTTCAGGAAATCACACGGGAAGCTTCTTGAGTCCTTATGATTAGGATATTGAGCAGTGCTTACAGTAGGCTTCTCAGCCTTTGTTTGGGACACATTACGTCCTCTCAATCAGGCTGCAAAAGCGCTGATTTACATGTTATTTTCTAAGGTGGCCTGCAGCAAATGAGGTGTGTGCAAAAAAGCAGTGCTACATGTCTAGAGGTATAAAAAAGCTAATGCGATTCAAAGTATAAAAAAAATTGTTTTTTTGGAATTTTTCGAAAATTGAGGAGTGGTATTAAACACTCGGACCGCAGAAGTCTTGATCATGCAAGCATTCTCAAAGCTCTTTGGGTCCACCGGCATATGTCGCCCCAAAGTCATCTCCACCATGAATGAACTGATTCCTGCAGGTGTTTGGATGTGTTCAGGATTCAACAATTAGGCGGATACTCCTCCGAAATACCCTCTTTGCTCAAAAAATGGAGGCTTTGCATGACAATCTTCTCCCGTTTCTTTACGGCAGATGGCGAATCTCTGACAATAGAGAGGCATGGTTGCCAATTCTTCAGGAGTGATTGTACTACCGAGATCATATTCAGGCAGGAAACAAGGGCCGCCATGGTTAACAGCTTTCAAAGTACACACAACATTGCGGATGCACTCGTGAGGCATATCGGTGACGGATTTTCCTCTGTACTCACGACAAAGTCTACCTTCGTTATCGCGCTCATTGTCTGGGTAGTGGGTACATGGTCTCTTCATAAAGTCTTCAATCAGCAGTGTGTGCTTCCAACCCCATAACCCCCTTTCTCTTCTTCCTTGAGGCAGATTTGGGTAATCTTTAGGATACCACAAAGAAGGAGCGGCGGAAACACCAAGGACGTATAAAGCAATGAGAGTTAAGAAATTCATTGGTTGGCTATAATTTAGTGAAGATTATTAGTGGAGATTAACTGGGTTCTGGGAAACTCCTCTTTTATATCATATTCAACAAACAGTCTATGAAGAAAAGAGACACGTGGGTTCCACACAGCCCCTTGGCCACTTTTTTTGTTGATCACATCTGCTATTGTTTGCAAAGTATAAGATCCTAAGGCGATTGCAGGGTTTTTTCAACTAAGAAGATCTCAAGTGCGCACCAATTTCTTGGCTCTATTGTTGCACAGTACACTTGGTCTGCAGATTGAACGGAAGAACAGTATGCAAGATCGCAAGGCCGCGGACGACTGGTGATTGTTAATTTCATTTACTGGGCTACAGGCTTCCGATCGGTCTTTCTGCTCTCTTGAAATGAGTGTCTTGTTAAAAGAAATGATCTTCATGCCAAAAGAAGCAATTCTTTTCAAGCAGGGTAATTGGACATTCCAAAATTTCCAGGAGAGTGTTTTTTCGTGAGCCGATGTAACTAAAATTTGCACCCTAATCCCCAATATGCTCTTTTCGTTTTTTGTTATCCATCAAGCGAAATCGCTCAGCTTGCATCCCCCTTTCTTAGTTACCTGTAGTTCAGGAGATCCTTGAAGGCCTATAGATGCCCTGTGGACCATTGTGCTCGTCTATACATCAGCATCCTGTGATAATACGAACAATGGACTGCATACACTAAGCGATTTTTCTCGTCAGTCTTGTGACGATTAGTCAAGTCTCCAAGGAACTTAATTGGCTTGTGGGTCGTCAAGTACTGATTACTACGGCTTACCGTTTAATTTGGAAACTAGGCCTCTGAAAAAGAAAAAAAGTGACAATTGAGAAAGTGATTCCGAGAAATACCTTGATGATCTAATCTGACAATCCAGATCTGACAATCCAAATCTGACAATCTCAATCTGACAATCTGAATCTGACAATTTGTCTTGGCAAGGCACTTTCTGCTCCCGAGATTTTGCTCGTTTACTTCGGCAAAGTGCCCGGACACATGACCAAATACAAGTAGAACGCGGCTTGGCCCAGTTGCAATGCTCCGATCCAGACCCAATGTCAATGCATGCTTGAAGACGAAACCAACTTAAATTTAGCAAAAGAGTGACTAGAGATTTAACAATAAAAATAAAAAAAAGAAAGAAAAAAAATAAAGAAATAAAGAAAAAAAAAGAAAGAAATAAAGCAATAAAGAAAAAACAGAAAATAAAGGAAAAAAAGAAACTTGTGGATTCGAGAAATTGCGTGGTTTAAAAATTTAATGATGATTTAAAAAATTGTGTGGTTTAAAAAATTGTGTTTGGCACCGGTTTCTGTGGGGATGGTGGCTTGAGGAGGACATGGGAAAGGCCCCAAAAAAATGCGAGATTTGCTCGTCTCCGCGCGCCAAGTGCATTTTAATTAAGACTTAAAAAAAAGCACCTACTATTTTCTCATAAATTGTTGTCTTCAGTAATTTTATGTTCCAAAAATTAAAAAAAATAAAAAATTATAAAAATTTGAAGAAGCATTCAGAAATTCGGCTGGAAAAGACTCCAACAGGAAAAAAAGGGTTTTAAAAGAAATTGTAAATTTTATGGGTGTATCGATAGATTTAGTGGGATAAGTTGTGTGTAATGGTGGGTGCGCTTGACAATGTTAGCATCCAGGCCTTGGCATTTTTTTTTTTTTGATTAGCACATGAATCGAAGGAGTGGGGTTTTCGGGCTCACGTGCTTAAGCAACGTACTGAGAATTACTCTATTGTCTTTGAAATACGAAATAAAAATTATGATCACATTTTGGATTTACGGTTATTAGACCAGGATACCACATTGGTGGAAAATGAGAACTGGCCAGTATACAGTGATCCACGTGTCGCTCTGTCGACAACACATAAATGCTTAAAAGGATTATGGACTTAAAAGGATTATGGACTTAAATTTCTACTGACAAATACCACTGCCACTAACCCAATGGATCCCAATTGAAATGAACGGATGATCACGTGATACTATAACCACTGAATGGATACGTTCCACGTACTGATTCCAGAATTTGCTAATACTAATAAACCTTTAAGTAATGGATGATTAAGATTCATAAGATGTTAAATGAAATCAATTCTTAAATATGGCAATCCTGGTTTTGGTTTATGGTTAATTGATTTACGGTTAATTGATTGTTTCAATGATGGCCTTGCTGTTGTAATGTCTTTATTAATTGCATCGTTGGTCATCAAGTTATGTAAATCTACCGCTTCTGCGCTTGTGCGGTGCCCGAAGACTGGCCAACCGGCCGGATTTGGAAGTTATCACTGGCTGCGAAGACACCGGCCCGGGCAAAGTACCTTGGTAATCGTTCAACAACACTGGGATCTTCTTGCTCACCGGAAACGACAAGGTCTTGCCTTTGCACGCGTTGGATTTGGTGAGCAAAAACAATAACTTGGCGATTTGCTTGTACAAGGCCTTCTCGAGCGCGGTAGGCACCGACGGCGATGGGTTGTGTAAGTATCGTTCTTGACGCAACTTGTTGAGCTTCAACAAGTACTTCGAGATGGCCTTTTGCATATCGAGAGGCGATCTTAGAATCTGGCTTTTTTGCTCTTTCAACTCCTCCAACACTTTAATGTCTTCCGGCTCGTATTGGGCTAAGTGCTCAAGCTTCACCTCTCCCGACGTCGATGCGGCCTCTGTAAGTTCCGTCTTGTCCTCCGAGGTCTTCTTCTCTTCATTTTCAACCTTCTCATCTGTTTCAGCCTCTGCTTCGGGCTCCTCAGCCTTGGTCCCATTGTACTCATGGGTGATATCAGCCAATTTCTTTAAACCCAGATGGTTGAACCAGACGGCTTGCTTGATATCGCTACCCAAAATGGAATTGCGGGAATCAACCGAAGGCCCAATGGAGAGCACATTACTCTTTTTCTCGAAAACACGCAACTCGTTTGCCTCGCAATTCTTGACCAACGTCGAGTCCAATGGTGGCTTCAACGTCTTCTGCTTGTATTGCAACCATTTAGGCGACTCGACTGTGTACCAGTTTGGGTGGAAGAAGCCTTCCATTATTTGAGAGTTTGCTTCGGATGGTAATGAGATTTTGGAGATGGGGTTTTTGAAGGCCTTGATGGAGCCCGAAAGAGACGTGTTGACCCCGGAACCCACGGCTTTGGAAAGAAGCCAGGGGTCAGGCACAACGGTGGACCGAGGATCAAGCGACGATCTTCCCGTTAAACCAGAGAAAAGCGGCTGGCTAACACTATTGGTATCTGCAGAACCATGCATGTTGTATGAGTTATGGTAGCTGGGGGCGACCGGTTCGTCGTATTTGTTGATATGAGTGATGAACTCACCATTGGACGCCAAATGCGCCTTCAGAATCTTGTCGAAATCTTCTCTGAAAATGCCCAAGGAGTCTTCGTCATCGGACTCTTTGTCCTGGACCAACCGGAGTCCCAATGCCTCCACTTCACGCATCAAGATTTCGGTGATGGATTTGAAAAAGCCGTCAATTTCCACGTAAATCTCCGAGCCAACCTCGTGCTGGAGAATAGCAGCGCCCGAGGCCACCGTAAGATCGTGGAAAAGGTGGTATGGCAGTTTGTAGTCGAGGGCAGAGAGCTTCAGCAAAACACTGGCTTTGGGGTCTTCAGGGGCTTTGGACACGTGTTCCTGGTACGCCTTGACAATCACGGCCGGATTGGGTTCATGGAATGCCTCGGGCACCACTTCGGCGGAGAGCACTTGATGTTTGTCTGCATGGGCCAAGACTGGGGCGAGTTCCAGTAGTAGAGTTTGAAAGGCTGGGGTTAGTGGGTGTTTGGTGTACGGACCTGGCAAAGTTCCAGTATTTTGAAGAGGTCTAGATTGATCAGACATACCTTGAGCGGACATTATATAAGTGTAAGGTGAGAGAGATAGTGATTGTTTTTTTTCGAGACTTACCGCGGCGGTGGTGCATGCAGGAAATCAATGTACCTCAGTATTGAAAAAGACAGTAGTGAGTGTCCGTAGTGAGAATCTGTAGCACTAGTCTGTAGCACTAGTTTGTAGCACTAGTCATCGAACAATAACTTGATTTCATCGATTCTTTGTTTGCGTCTTTCCTCCTCCTCCACCTCTACGGCCTCTCCCATCATTCTTTTCCTCTCCTGTATGCGGAGCATCTTCGTCTCTATTGAGTTCTTGATGATGAAGCGTACCACCTTGACATTCTTCTCCTGCCCAATGCGGTGCACCCGGTCAATGGCCTGGTCCTCGATGCTGGGCGACCACCAGGGATCCATCATGTATGCTCTGCGGGCACACGTGAGATTGAGTCCCACTCCGCCGGCTTTAAGAGACAAGAGTAGAATGGTGATTTTCCCGTTTGCTCCACTCTCCTTGGTAAATTTCCGTAGAACCTTCTCTCGCTCCGCCACGTTGAGCCGCCCGTCGAACTTGTATAGGAGAAAGTCTTCGGCCTCGCCGGTTCCCAAGTTTTTGATTTCGCTCTCAATGAGATCGAGGTATGACGAGAATTGTGAGAACACAACCACTTGTTCTCCCGGACACTGGTCTCTTAATTCACGAAGATGAGTGATCAAGGCGTTGATTTTGGAGGACGTTTTTTCGGGGTTATAGTAGTAGAGCTGGAAACTGTAATCGGGCTCGTTGGAGTTGTTGGTGTGGAACCGCACTTCCTTGGCCGATGTTTCTTTTGCTCGGGCCTTGAACAACCGGTGCTTGGAGATGGGGTGCCTGCAGTCGGGGCAGAGAGGAAGGGAGCCGTTGTTTTTCTGGAAGTCGATGTGCTCCATCACACAGTGGAGGCAGAAGCTGTGGCCACACTCGGTAAGCGTAAACTCTCCCATGGTGATGGGAGCTTGGGTGCAAATGGAGCACTCGGATCCGGCCACGTCCACCCGTTTGTAGAGACTGTACATTTTCTCCCTCATGGCTGTTTCCAGCGCAAACCTTTCCTCCATGATGGGCTTCTCGTACTCGGCCAATTCCTCTGCCCATGCGTCATCGAACTCACCACTAGAAGCCACCAAGTCGGGGTGGCAGCACACCTGGCGAAGCCGAAGAATGTGCGTGAGGATCTGGGTGTACTTCTTGAGCAAGTCACCTGATTTGACACCTTCTTTATACGACTGGAACGCCTTGGACTTGAAGTAGTTGTAGAAGAGCTGCTCACGGTCGGAAAACTCGAGCTCTTCAATCTGCACTTCCTTTTCGGGTAATTGCACCAATGGGGTACCGTCTTTCTGCTTCATGGCCTTTGTCCGTCGAAGGAAGATCGGCTGCAAAATGGATTTCACAACGTCCAATGTCTGGTGAAACTTCTTTTGTTCGAAAGGAAGAGTCACGAATGTCTTCCAGTAGGAGAACTGGTCCCACGGCTGCACCTTCAAAAACTTGACTTGCGAAAAGATATCATCGAGCCGGTTCACCACTGGAGTTCCCGTCAAAACCCATTTCCGGTCCAGATTAAGTTCATGCACAGACCGGGCCGTTTTGGTGGCCCTGTTTCGGATTGTGTGGCCTTCATCTAGCACGATCCGGAAAAAATCCACCGAGTAGAGGCCGATGCTGGGGAGTTTGCCATACTCGTCCCGGTTCTTGTTGATTCTGGCCCACTCGTTCTGGACAGTACCATAAGTGGTGAGAACAACAATGGGGATGTTGTTTTCCCGGTTGCACAACGTAAGACTGAGATCGGTCTGCACCAGCTCCCCATAGTAAATAAGGCACTTATGGTTTGTGTTGTTATTTGCTCGTTCAAACTCGCTTTTCCATTGCGAGAGAAGCGACATGGGCAAGATGACGAGCGTGGACTTGGATGCGTATTTCTTGGAGCTGATGGAGCTGTTCTTGGTATCATAAGGGACCGAGTTGATTAAGGCCAAGGTCAGGATGGTCTTTCCAAGACCCATTTCGTCCGCTAAGATTCCTCCTTTAAGGAAATTTCTCATAAGTGGTTTCTCCAACGAGAGCTCGCCATTATAGAGATTGGCGTAGAAGTGGTCTTGTTGTGGAGCATTGCTGTTTTGCTGAGAAGACCCACGGGGATCTAATGGCCACGAGAACATACTCCACAATGGATGCATCATTCCCTCGTCCTGTTCGTTTATGACTCTTCGTCTTTGCGTAGAAAATGGTGCATCTTCAGAAACAGAAAGTGTTTCAAGCAACTCCCCCTCCTTTTCCCGGCTGAGCATCCATGCCAAGCCTTGTTTCTGGTATGCTCTCAACAGCAAGCGGAAGTTTTCCTTGGGAGGTTCTGTTGTTTCGGGCAAATTGTCTAGGAGGTCGGATTGCTGGTTGGAAGTGTAGAATTCTTTGAGCTGGTCGAGATTAAGCTCCTCGGTAGGACCCAAGGCTTCGGGTTTGGGAGTGTTCGATTGAGAAGAGTCCGAGTCATCAAGCACTTCTGGTTCTTTGGACAGCGAGGGAAAAATGCTTAGTTTCTCGAAAAGCCTGGAAATGGTCTTTTGCTTTAAACGCAAGGCTGCCTCGTTCTCGGTCTCGGTGGAGAAGTTGAAGTTCAGAGCCTGTGCCTTCTTCTTCTTCTTTAAAACACCTTTTTCGTCCACATCCTGGCCTGCAAAATGCATCTGTTCGGCAAAAGTATTGTTATTTAGGTAACAGTAGATCTGGAGGAAGAAGGGGTCCCCGATGGAGAGCCTGCGCAGAGTATCCATCAAAACCACCGCTTCAAAACTTGCAAGGTCCAAGTCGATTAAAGGCAGTAGGATGCGGGTAATGTCTTCAGGAAGCCGGCCGATTTCACGTGCTTCGTCTTGGGTGTATAGACGGATCACAGCGGAATCGCCGAATTTGGACGCCACAATCGATGACTTTTTGATCTTATTGGGGAGAAGCCGTTTTATATCCAAATGCTGCTGGAACTTGAGTGTTTTTAGATATGGCCGTGTGGCCCACGCCTGGACATCCAAGGTACCGATGTACCGTTCCCATGACGAGTTTTCTTTTTCCTGTCGAAACCGATCGGACTGGGTCTGCATTTCCTGCATAATCTCCCGGATCCGGTCTTCGTTGGTGGCGTTTTTGGACCCCGTATTTTGGGTACTTGTCTGCAGTGAGTCATTTTGAGACCCATTTAGCCCAGTCTGAGACCCATTTGACACTTCCACGGTCTCCTCCAAGTCTATACCTGAAAAGTACTCATCCGACGCCAACTGTATATAATTTGGCCGGTTGAAATATTTGGCATGGAGGTGTTCTATGACGTTTTCCAGCACTTGGCCAATAATCGGCGTGATTTGGCTCTTGAAAAGATCGTACCCGATCTGAGAGAGTCTCTCTTCTTCATTCGCCGTCTCTTCTTCATTCGGCGAGGCCGGTTGAGACGGTGCTTGGGGCAGAAGAAACTCTGCGGTTGCATGTTCATCAGGAACAAAAAGCAGCTCTTCCACAGGGTCAGCCTGTACATCATCGTGATTATCTTCATGAGCTAGTTCTTCAGATTCCTGGATATTCTCTGGTTCGTGGGGCTCAACCTTGCTTCTCTTGGTCTTGTTGCTCTTCTCCTGGAGCTCTTCGTCCAGTGGTTCGGCCACATGCAGTACCGATTCCTTTTTCAAAACAGGAGGCTGGGGCTCCGGAATCGGGTCTTGGAAAAACCGCTTCTTGGTCAGAGATCGGGTGGTGGGCATTGATGGAGATGAGAGCCGCGTCTGGTTGCGCGTTCTACGTGTGGGAGATCGACTGCAAAATACGCACTGTGTGGAGAGCCTTCGCGGTGTGACGTAATACGCAAGATGAAAATTACGAATAGTACCAAAGGAAATAATTCTATTGTATTTTTTTAAAGAATGGGTTTCTAAGCTTTTATGTATACATAATGGACGATGTGTAGGTAAGATTTTGGTTTGGTGTAGGTAAGATGTAGTTTGGTGTAGTTTGGTAAAGGTAAGGTGTAGCTAAGGTGTAGTTTAGTGTAGGTAAGGTATAGCTAAGGTAGTTTGGTATAGCTAAGGTAGTTTGGAGTAGCTAAGGTATAGGTGTACATGTGCTTCACAAGTGTAGCTACTGAAGAATCTAATCCTCCAGAGTAATCGTGTCAATGGTTGATGAAATGATCGATATAAATGTCCGAGCCCTATAAGTTCTTGGGGCGTAAGTATTGATGAAGTTGTCGATGTAGGCCATGAACCAGCTTAGAAGTAGAATGAAAGTGTTCCTGGTGATTCAGTCAATGATTCCGTTAATCATTTCACTAGATCAACACATTGTCCGGGTTGAATAGGCTGCCGAAAACGGTGGGGTCTATCTTGTTCTTCTGGCACCACTCTAGTAGAAGGGCTTGGGAAAGCACCACCCGGTCTTTATCCGGCACACTAAGAAGCACGCCCATATACTCCAAGGCCATGAGGATATCGTCTTTTCGGAACCCCGTGGCTAGGGCCAAGTCAGCAAGACTGAAGGACTCCTTTTCGCCCCGGAAAAAGTCGTTGTGGATGGTGAATGCAAGTCGCCGTGACCAGTAGCGAAGGTACACGATCTGGCCATATGGAGAGAGGGGGAACTCGGGCCCCAGGAGCGTCTGGCTGGGCGTAAGCAGCGCCAACTTATAGGAAAACTCAATGAGGAGGTTTCCCAAGTGTAGTCGTTGGTACGGCGGGAAAATGCAGATGCAGGCGAGATTATTGTCGGATTCCCACGAGTTGACCTCTTTGGAGAAGAAACCCATGGGCTTAAAGTACTCGCTATAGTCTTTGGAGGCGGAGCTGGGCGAAGCAGCGTAGCCATACACAATGTAGTAGTCAAAGGCCTGGACACTATAGAAGACAGACTTATCATTGAGAAAGAGCTTGCCGAAAAGCGAAAGGTTCTGGCAATAGAGAGGGTGCCGAAACCCGCGGACTTTCTTGATGATATACGGCGTCTTCATATCTCCATACACAAGCTTCCCCACCAGCGGAAACCGCGTGGCCATGGTACACATGGACCGGTGGACACGCATGGCCTCAGCATCGGTGGAGTACTTGAAGCAAAACTCACACACCAAGAGCAGGTCGATCCAGAAGCCGCTGTGTACATGCAGAACCACCTTGCGTCGCGCCGAGGCCACGCTGGGGTCGATTCCCAAGCGCGAGTCGCCGAGGTTTTGGAAGTAGGCGCTATTGCCATACCAAGTAGCAAACTGCTGATCACCAAACACCACGGTATCGATGTTCCGGCTGTCTAGCACTCCGTACTCGGCGCCGTTGCCTGCACCACTCTGGGACACCATGCGCCATAAACTCTCGATGGGTGGACAAGAGCAGGAGACGGTTGCGTGGAGATGTTGGGCACTGGAGACTGGGGTCAATGGAGACTACACTGGGTGGGAGATGGTGGTTGGCGTGGGTAGGTTGTCAGCGCACCGCGAAAATCTGCCATTGATGCTCTATAGTCACAAGACAAAGACAATACCTGGTGTAGATTGAGGGGAATTTTTTTTTTTTTTGATTAGGATGCCAGGCCCTTTATATATTTCTTGTTTGGTTTTGTAAACATCCAGACCTTTTTACAAATGGATTTGCGGCCTCCATAGTCGGCACGGTCTTGACCTTGTATCGTCTTCAATCAACCCAGTGCACACTATAGACGCGTGCCGCGAACCACTCTCTACAAGTCGCTACTCACAACTTCTCACCTACTACAAGTCCCTACACCACAAGTCACTACACCACAAGTCACTACAGTACAAGTCACTACAGTACAACACGCCAAGAACACTATTTAGGGACTCACGCCAGACAATCATTTCATTGGTCCATATACCCCCGATACTCGATACATTGAATACACTGGACTGACTGCTTAATACCATTGGAACTGACTCGTGCCATTAGTTTAATACATAAAAACACAAACGTTTACCAATCCAATACCAAGATGCCGCCAAAAGGATGGAGAAAAAATGGAGAGAACTCGCAGGCGCAGAGGGACGCCGAGCTCGTGTCCATTGATGATATACTTTTCCCCCGGTCCACGATCCAGAAACTAGCGAAGAATATCTTGGCGTCCGAGTCGGGCGAGAACATGTCACTCACCAAGGACTCGCTTATTGCCGTTCAAAGAGCCGCCACGGTGTTTGTGTCCCACTTGGCGTTCCATGCCAGGCAGGTTGCCCGTGAGGCCGAGCGCAAGAACCTCAATTCCCAGGATGTCTTGCTGGCATTGGAGCGGGCCAACTTGGCCGGTTTCTCGTCCGAAGTCAAGCGGTCCTTGAGTACTTACGAGGCACATGTGGAGGAAAAGAAGAAGCAAAAGGCTGAGGTGAAAGAGACCCCAGATGCCGAGCCTTCGGCCAAGAAGTTAAAGGCCAACGGCTCCAATGCGGTGGAGAACGCCAATTCGGGCGAGGAAGAGCCTGAAGATGAAATCGACGATGCCGAAGACGATGAACACGAAAGTGATGCGGGTGCAGAAGAGGCTTTGCCCGAGGATGAAAACACCGAGCAGAAACCCAGCAACCCAATTGCGCTTTTGAACGAGGAGGAAGACGAGTTGGAGGGATCTACTGCAGAGCCACGTGACGAGAATGCCTCCGAGGAAGAAGAAGAGGACGTCAAACAATTGGCATGAGACAGCTCTTGAGAGACAGCTATTGACATGAGACAGCTATTGACGTAATGAGACGTGTACATATAAAGTGGGGTAGTCTTGTAGTGATATGCGTTGATTATACGGAATTATGAGACAGAAGTCACTTCCAACATGTACTCCAGAATGGGTAGCCACACTCAAACCCAACAAACAAATAGATCAAGAACAATACAAAGGCAGCACTGAAAAACACCATCTTCATATTGCCCAACCATAGTTTGCGCTTGATGGAAGCCGCATTGCGCAGGAACACCAGCGAGGATGTCTGGAGTCGTTCGGTTTGCTCCACCAACGAGTTGATTTTATCCCCCCGGCCAAGGATTTTGTTGATATTATCAAGCATTAAGAGCTTCACCTCGCTGACCTCCTCATGGGCCGAAATGAGCTGGTTGGGCGTGATGACGTCCCGGTAAGGCAGTTGGTCACGAGCACCGTCCGAACCTCCGGAGCCTTCGGTGGCACCGTAACTATAGGCCCGAGAATCGGAGTCGTAGCTCATTTCTTCGAACTTGATGATCTGGTTCATGTACAACTTGAACTCGCCCAATTTTGCCTTTGCGGCGTGGTCATTGGCCGAGGCAGCCAGTTCCAGATCATGGGCAAGGTCGTGGCGGAACTCAAAGTACTTATCCATGATTTTCTTCATCACAGACAATATTAGGGTTTTGTTGACCTTATGGTTTGCTAGCACAATGACGGTGACCAAGTCATTCCCGCCGTCCAAGTTGTGGAGGTTTTTCTTCATGAAGTACAACATCAAGTTGGATTTGGTCACGGACCGGTCGGTGACCACCGAAAGCAGACCAATCAACGTTTTGCTGGCGTTGATGAGCCCCAACTCCAGGGAGATGAGCTCCAGGCAGTTGAGGTTGGCTATGGACTGCACCAACTTGACATTCTCCGTGGTATAGAGCGTGGTGGAGTTTAACGTTAGCGTGGTGTATATAACTGGGGTTAGTAGAGCATTTGGGATGGCTTTCGGGTTACGTACGTTGCTTATATAGGTCATTGGCCGACATTGTAAGGAAGATGTGGAGTAGGTGTTGCGCACATAGTACATTCTTGCTGGTCGCGAATGCACGGCTGTGCGCACTCTCCACCTTTTAGGACCTAGTAATTTCTAGACTACACCAATTAACCTTGGCTCAATGCAATTACTTATACTGACTAAAAAAGTTATTAATATATGGGACATTATTTAAATACTGAACCTAAATTAAGTATGTAGCATTACCATATTATTAATATTTTAGGCTTATACACCAGTTGTATGCCCAGAAGACAACTAAGTCTCAGACAATGAACCACCACAACTTCAGTTTTTTATGCTGTACTAATATAGACTAATAGAGAACAGGCCTGTCTCGATTAGAATTACTAGGAAATTTAATGATATACTCTGACTCCATGCGACAGTATACAGGCAAACAGACACTCACTATACCTTTACTGTACCTATACTGTTGATTAAATGAGTATGTATAAAGTTACTGAAGATATAAAGCACCAGCAGAATATAAACGCTCTTTTCACGATAAAAATAGTAATAGTAATAGTAATAGTAATAGTAATAGTAATAGTAATAGTAATAGTAATAGTAATAGTAATAGTAATAGTAATAGTAAGACTACCGGGTAACTTATAGTGTGGACTATCAAAAGAATTGGGTGGGTAGACTAGTCAGAGGATTATAGCGCAGAATAGATTCATCTAGAAAACCAGAGTTTGGCTATCTGAGTACACGAGAATATGTCTTCTCTAACAATAGATTAGACTATATACTGCAGAGATTCGAAGTTTATGGTGGAGGTACTAGTATTTAATACGCCAACCACCATGCCAACCATTGTAGACATTAATTCTACTCGAACACCAGATATTTAAAGATAATTTTGGGCCAATCCAATACAGGAGCTGGGGAGAGTGGGGACATGCATAACAAGACAAGAAGAAACATTCTCGGAAATGTCATTGGTCTCCTGCAACTCGCAGCGTGGGGGTTCAGTAGTCCTGTCAGTCACATGTATTCGTGCCTGTGTCTAAGAAATCTCTCCTAAAGAGTATATGAGTATTCAATGGTCCAAGAGGAAGACACTCTTTTGTATTACCTTGTTCTACTCTCTCTACTCTAGTCTATCTTTTTTACTGTTTAGAAATAAAGTACTACTTTGAAATACTTGACTGGAATTTTGGATCACTGGAATGTAGATGTATGACAATTTAGAACTGTATCTGCTCTACCTCTTTTCACAGACTCTCATTTTTCACATATACCGTTATTGACCTATATATTTATACTTGACCCGAAGATACCACTTACATCTGTATATATTACTGGAACCATTTAGCACTGGCATTACGACCTGCCATATCTATATTATAGTAAATATCCAGTTTTTAGGAGTGCTTGAAACTCGCCAGTCATCACCACCCATTAATAATTCTATGTAGCACTAGTACAAATTATATCTAGTAGTATAACGAGAAAAAGCGCAAAAAGAAGGAAAAGAGAGGAAGCTAGCGGAAAAAACAGATATTATATGTAAGAGGACTGGGAGGTGGAACTAACAGAATTTAGTGATAAAGTGCCATTATGGAATACCTAGATCACCATAGAGTATCAAAGTATCAGATTATCATATATGATCTTATATAATATAAAACGCTGTACTAAAGTTTTTTTCTGTAGAAAAAAGTGTAGCCAGTCCAGATTAAAATACACTTAGTAGTATTTACAGAAATTGCCCTTGGGTACTGGCAGAGAGTTAAAATACACTAGTACAGGGACAGGATAGGGACAAAATGGGACAGACTAGTGATAAATCATTTTTCAATAGTGGAGCAGCATTTTAATAGAAAAACTCTTACTCCACATCAAAGAGCCAGCAATTATCGAATTAAAGTGGACTTTACTGAGCTGGACCTGCATACTGCACCACGATCACTGTGATACACTTTTACACCACTATTAATGTAAAAACCGGTACACCACTAAAACTGTAAAAAATAAACAATTCGTCAATTTTATCCAGCCAGACTAAATTTGCTCTTGAATCAGACTGAATGTGCTCTTGAAGTACACTGCAGTGGTGGTGCAGTACTACATACAGTCTAAGTAGTAAATATTGCCCTAGTACAAAAAATAACTGGTCAATAAAATTTTAATGACGTAATCCTTTTCGAACACCATAATCACCTGTATCACTTATCCAATCACTAAATTAAAATTCAATCACTTAATTAAAATCTAATTCATGCATAATCACTGTAGTACTCGCAGTTGTAGCACGTACCGTGGGGCATCGCAGTGCGCATCAAGTCATCTCGAAAAAGTATACGCTCCAGTCTTTTCTACACCATGGGTAAATACAGGCCTCGGTTCAATGAGAAGGCCCGGTCCGGCATGCTTGCCAAGCAGGCGGCGTTAAAGCGGGCCCGGCAAAAGCAATTCAACCGGAGCTCGAATGAAGAGGACCCCACGCCCAAAGAGGAAGTACCGGAGGAAGACCCAAACTCCGAGATCTTGAAGCCCATGACCCAGGCCGAGAAGGACGAGCGCAAGCGGAAACTCACGGAGTCGCTATACTCGGAAAACGAAAAGGAGGGCAAGTTATCTCGGAACAAGAAGAAGCGGTTGGATAAGTACATCGAGCATCAGATCAAGCGCGAGGAGAAGAAGGTGCTTTTGGAGAAATTGTCCCAGACCAGAATCGATACCAGTATCATGGCGCCATCGAAACTACTAGGCTCGGGAAAACAGACCCGGAGAGAAGAGATGATCGAGGCTCTTCTGCTTGAACAGCAGGGCCGTGCGGACGATAGAACGCGTGATATTCTATATGAGGAACGAGAGGTCAAAGAGTGGGAGGGACTGGAGAGCGAGGGTGATTTCGGTGAGGATTCCGATAACCAGGACTTTGCACTGACCGAGTCCAAGTCCAGTTTCATTGACTATAGGCCTCAGGAATCCGGAGGGTCTGGCTTTGGGTTTGGGTTCTCCAACATCCCCAAGATCGAAAAGTCTGCGCCCAAGAAAAAGTACACATGGAGGCTAAAGTTGGAGCAGGAGCAGAAAAAGCGTGCTAAGGAGGAGGACGACAACGACTTTCTTCTGAGCGAAGGTGAAGCCTCTCCAGCCACCGACGCAGAGATGTCTGAAGGTGACGAGGAGGAAAATGAAGAACATGAGGATGAAAGTGAGGAAGAAAATGAAGAGGGTGATTCGGAAGATGAAGAGGAAGAAAATGAAGATTCTGGTTTGGAGCTGGGTGCAGAGTCCAAGCTAAAGACAGAGGACAATCAATTTAACAGTGACAGTGACAGTGGCAGTGACAGTGGCAGTGGAGAGAGTGAAGAAGAAAGCGAAGAAGAAAGCGAGGAAGATGACGAAGATGTTCCAAGACTTGTTCAAAACACACCAAAACACTCAGAAACAGCCAAGTCGTTCAAGGAATGGGCCGAGGAGCAGGTGCGCAAGCTAGAAGGTCATCAGGACATGATCCTTCCCGAACTTAGCAAAGATACCCAGGCCAGATACGCGCAGGGAACACACCAGAACATCGAGCTCTCCGATGACGAAAGTGCTATCCCCATCAACGAAAAGCTCCAGAGAACTGCATCATATGTCACGGTGACCAGGCCCATCGAGGTTCAGAACCTGAGGATGCAACTCCCAGTCTTCAGCGAAGAGCATCGGATCATGGAGGCCATCCACCACCACGATACCATAGTCTTATGTGGAGAAACCGGGTCAGGTAAAACTACCCAGGTGCCGCAGTTCTTATACGAGTCCGGCTACGGAGACGTGCATTCTGCCACCACTCCAGGCATGATCGGAATCACGCAGCCCCGAAGAGTTGCTGCTGTGTCCATGGCCAATCGTGTGGGGTCAGAGTTGGGAGATGTACACGGCAAGAGAGTCGGGTACCAGATTCGGTTCGATACCACGATCAAAAACGAGGGCCAGGAGAACGGCACTGCCATGAAATTCATGACCGATGGTGTGTTGCTCCGTGAGATGATGAAGGACTTTATGCTCACCAAGTACTCGGTGCTTATTATCGATGAGGCCCACGAGAGAAATATCAATACCGATATCTTGATCGGGATGCTCAGTCGGGTTGTGAAGCTCCGGAGACTGAAGAATAAGCCTTTGAAGTTGATCATCATGTCGGCCACGTTAAGAGTGTCCGATTTCGCCGAAAACAAACAGCTTTTCCCTGTTCCTCCTCCAGTGGTGCAGGTGGAGGCCAGACAATACCCAGTTTCGGTTCATTTCAACAAGAAAACCCGGCCCGACTATATTGACGAAGCATTCAAAAAGACGTGCAAAATTCACAAGAGACTTCCTCCCGGAGGCATCTTGGTGTTTCTCACCGGCCAGAACGAAATTAATACGGTGGTTAAGAAATTGCGCAAGGAGTTTCCCTTCAAATCCAACAAAGACCAGCTCTACGAGACCAATGAAAACACCGAGTACAAGGCAAGCCATAATGTCACCATGGAGGCCGAGGATGTGGATTTGGAGATTGCTCTACGTGAGAGACAAGCAGAGGAGTTGGAGAGTGAGTCTGAAAATGACAGTGAAGACGAGGAAGGTTTTGAAGAGACTCTCGAGGACCACCAGTCCGAAACAGACCCTCTCTACGTCTTACCTCTCTACTCGCTTCTCCCCACCAAGCAGCAGATGAAGGTGTTTGAAGACCCTCCTCCAGGAAGCAGACTCTGTATCGTGGCCACCAACGTTGCCGAGACCTCGTTGACCATCCCCGGAATCCGGTACGTGGTGGACTGTGGTCGGTCCAAAGAGAGAAAGTACGATGAGGAGACCGGGGTGCAGTCCTTCGAGGTGGACTGGGTGTCCAAGGCTTCTGCTGGCCAAAGATCCGGTAGAGCAGGAAGAACGGGGCCTGGCCACTGCTACCGGCTCTATTCGTCGGCCATCTACGAGGAATACTTTGACCAGTTCTCCAGACCCGAGATTCTACGGATGCCTGTGGAGAGTACCGTGCTTACCATGAAGACCATGGGAATCGACCATATCGTCAACTTCCCCTTCCCCACTCCTCCCGACCGCCGGTCTCTCCATCTTGCCGAGAAGTTGTTGGCCACCTTGGGTGCCTTGGATAGAAGCACCAAGCAGATCACCGAGTTGGGCCGCACCATGTCCCATTTCCCCTTGAGTCCCCGCTTCGCCAAAATCTTGATTGTGGGCAACCAGTTGAACTGTCTCCCCTACGTGATAGCCATTGTGTCTGCCATGTCGGTGGGAGACCCATTTCTAGATGAGCAGGAGTTGGGCTTGGTGGATACTCCAAAGCCCAAGAAGGTGCGCAAGCCTCAAGACAGCGACGACGAGGGGCCCCAATCTGAGGAGGAGGAAGAGGTGACTGAGTCTCCTGCAGATGTGGAAAAGAAGAGGAAGCTCCGGGCCAAGTTCTACAAATCCCGGGCGGTTTTCTCCCGGCTCGACGCCAATTCCGATGCTTTCAAGCTTCTCTCGGCAGTATGTGCATTGGACCACGTTCCCAGTGACAAGAAACCCAAGTTCATGCAGGAGAACTTCTTGCGGCTCAAACTCATGGACGAGATCCAGAAGCTCCGCATACAAATCGCCAGTATAGTCAGTTCCAACGTCACCGATGGAGCCGTCATTGAAGAGTTGCGCCGCAAGAAGAAACTCGGGGTTCCTAGCAAACAGCAGCTCTCCGCCATGAAGCAGATTGTTGCATCTGGCTTCGTGGACCAGGTGGCTATACGCAGTGACGTGATCGACCTGGAGATCAAGATCACCAACCGCTCAAACGTCATCAGCATAGCCTACTCCACCATCAGCCCGGTGACCAGCTACGGCGACGACATGGACCCGCATGTGTACATCCACCCCACGTCCATTCTTACCAATGCCGGCGCCACTCCACCACAGTACCTTGTGTACCAGACCTTGACCAAAAGCTCCAACCACAAGGAGGGCAGCTTAGGCAAGCTCCGCATGAAGCCCGTGGTGGATGTGACGGGCAAACAGTTGGCCAACATCGCCAAGAGCTCGCATCTCATCACCTACTCCAAGCCGTTGGGCCACCCATACGGGCCCAAGACCATAACCTCCACCAAACGAGAGTGTTATGTGATTCCCCGCTATGGAGCTGCTCTTGGCGACGGTGGGTTGGGCTGGGATTTGCCTGTGGTGAAGGTGATCCAGGTGAAGAAGAACGGAGTTTGGGTCAACGAAGACTAAGCCCCAGCATAACCAGAAACCTTCAAAGAAGATATTAGTATACTAGTCATAGAATAGGTAAGGCTTCAAGCTATCCAATATATATTTTGTAACTACTATTACACTTTACCAAATTGAGCCTTAGAATAAAGAGTATGTAAAATTTAAATTATATGTGGCAGCAGATCTGGTGGAGTAACTGGTCCAAGGTCGCAGTACGTCTATTAGATAGATGTGTGCACCCGTTTTTGAAAAATTCGGGAGATTTCCTCGAGAATGAAGCCGTCAAGTTCATTGGGCTCTTTTCTCTATCACCGAATTTGGAAGAACAGGCCCATAAGATGGGAAAACAAGATCTTCAAATACGCGCGTATATGCAGGACCCACACCAGACATATCCTTCACATCTACCATTTGTAGAGACAGAAAACGACGTTATCCATCAAATTAAAAGACATTTTTGCAGGCTTGTCTTGCAGTGAGTAAGTTATATAAAACTTCAAGTCTCCATATAAAGAGGCACAAGAGAAGAGGCACGAGGGAAGAGGCACTAGAGAAGAGGCTAAGAGGTACTGAGCATAGCAGTCCATAAGACGCAGGAGCCCCATTTTTTTTTTTTTTTTTTTTTTTTTTAAAATTT